>JAGDQP010013912.1:0-46565 GCA_022664845.1 Lepisma saccharinum
CCTTAGAATGTTATAAAGTTCATAGTTATAATTTAGTAATATTTAATCTGTAGTATAATATTTTAGTTATAACCTAGTAATAATAATAATATAATATTTATCTTATAGTATCTATATTTAATTTATAGTATTTATAACTAACTTAGTAATATTTATTATTATTTAATACGCTTATAGTATTTATAAGAATAGGGTACAGGTCAGAACGTATAACCGTCAGAACTTATTTTTAGAAACCACAGAACGTCTATAAAATGCGTCAGATCGCATATACACAATCTGTCAGAACATCAAAATGGATAACCGTCAGACCGTATAATATTCCGAGAAATCAAAACAGAAACGTCAGAACATATAAACAGAGTCCACTATCTTGAAAAATGACGGATCGAGTGATGGTTCCGTCGATTTTTTCACGATTATCTCGAAAACGGCTACATTAAAGTAGGTAATTTTGTGCCAAAACCCTGAAATATAAGGAAAATTGCATTAAATCTGAGGCATGTCAAGTTTCCTGTGGGCATTAATGTTGCCAAATGCCAATCAGTAATTTCATTCTCATTCTGTCTTGAGGGGCATTACATTTGGTACTTCTATGAAAGCTCTTTCAGCTGCAGTGGCGCAATTTTTTTATTTTTAAACTTTGTTTTCAAATTCAGTGATAAATTCTAAACAATTGGATACAACGGGACCGCGACAAAGTGTCTCTCCGACAAACTGTCTCTCTTCATTTGGTTCGTAGCCGACAAAGTGTCCCACCGACAAAGTGTCTCTACGACAAACTGTCTCTCTTCTCACTTGGTTCATCGGTGACAAAGTATCTCTACGACAAACTGTATCGCATTCCTGAAGAGAGACACTTTGACGGAGTCGAACACGACAAACTGTCTCTCTTCCTCAATTTGGTTCATCGGCGACAAGGTCTATTCCCACCAAGTATGTTTTTCTTTTATTTACTTTCAGGATGATAAAGCAAATCATTAACACTAACTAGGGAAGAATTGTTTAATTTTGCAAGAAAAGACAGCACTAACCATTGAAGAACAATTAATTTGTTAAGGGAATGAAGACTGACAGAAGTGATAGAATCTAATGATTTAAAAATTGTAATATGTAACTTAATACAACTCTTAAAAAAATGGCAACAGGTAAGACGAAATGCACAAATATTTCTTGGTCGAACCAGGAGTGGTTTGAAAACAGCAACAGTTCTTCTATCAGCTCCTATTAGCAGGGATTTGCCAGAAAATTGTTGCGCTTAAACAAATGAGGGATGTTTTCAAACAACTTGTAATATCACTATTGTAAAGATTCTTCCAACTTTGGACCTCCCGATTCTGCAGCACCCCTTTTTCATTTTTGGCTAAATCCTTGTCTGATTTTGTCCCCCCCCCTACAACAAATAGCCCGCAATCCCCGGAGTATGTTTGTAAATTTATAAAGCTCTTATAACAGAAAACAGTCCATTTAATAATAGTTTTCTTTGTTTGCAATTTTAGGGAGCGTTTTAACGCCTTCCCTCCTTGTCCGATTTTCTTCCCCAACGAACTTGACCTGTCCTTTGAGCAAATAAACAGTATATGAAAGTTTCAAATTTTTTCACGCGTTCGGCAATTATATTGTGAGACATACAGATACACACAGAGACCGACAACATAAATGCCAGTTGAGTCAACTAGGAGACCTCACTACGCTCGGTTAATTAGTTCAACGATTTCGAGTCTCGGAAGATGTCCAGAAAGAAATTGAAATATTTATAACAATATGTTATATCACTGCTCTCAGAGTTAGAATTCAAAATCAGGTAAGAAGAAAGTATTACTAGTATAAAGTTTCTTCGAACAGTAGACCTCGCGATAAACCTGTAAAAGTTTCATTCGAATACGTCAGTATTGATTTCTAGAGCACCGCGTTCTCGTTTTCTGGAGACAACTTTGTCCGATTTCCCCAAGAATCCGGAATCCTCGGGCAGAACCAATTGCTCAGAATCCTCGAAGTATGTTTTTCTCCAGTCTTTCTGAACAACAATAGGTTTTCTAGTGATTTAAGTGCTTTAAGATTTAAAAAAAAATAAATAAAAAAATATGCAAGTCTCTCGGTATTATAGATTTTAACAACAACCATTTGAAACAAAGACGTATGTTTTATTTTTAATGGCCCAGGGCAGCAAATTTCGGAAGTGTCGGTGAGTTTTTTTTCCAGTAAATTTTCTTCAGGAACAATCATATCTCTAGTCGGAGTAACTACCGTATTTTCTTTTTCTTATGTCAAAAATATTCAGAGGTGGTCAATTTACACCAAGTACCTGAGTTGAGACGGAATGCCTCAGAAATTGCAGCTGATATATCTAAGGTTGGCATCTGTGGTTTGTTACTTAGCTCGAGAGTGAAACAAAATCTGTAAACTACAATTTCAAATGGTACAATCAAATCACTGCGTCTTACTGTAGCTCGAAGCACTGTTGACACCTCATCCTTGTATTCACTTACTGAACATTCTAGTACTGCCAGCTTGCCGCAATATGAGCAACCAATATTTTTGAAAACCAACTTTTTCTCTCTCTCTTCAGTATTTGAATATTTTTCTGTCCGTTCATTTGACTTTGGCAGATTGTTAAGAAAAGAGTCTTAACAAGTGAAGTTTAGCCATGCATTAAAATTGCTTTCTGTTTACGTTTTTATTATTTTTTTGTTACTTAATTCATTTTGTCTTTATATAGTATAAAACACACGTACGTGCCATTTTATATAGTGTAAAGTATGCGTAAAGGTCATTTTATCGAGTGTATTCCTCGACCTCAAGGGGGATTTAGCCCCCATAGCCCCCCTTGGATCCGGGCCTGTATATACATACATAGTGTGTTAGATTAACGCTTAAAACAGAAAAAAGTTCTCTTGAATATTGGTCAAATGGCACGAGTTTTGGAAAAAGAAATGTGCCGAAAGTGTGGGAAAATGAATTTCAGAGACTTATTTTTAAATTAAAAAGTGTCCCCGGTGGATAAGCTCGGCTCGTCGAATTGTAATCAAGGGGCCCCTGGTTCGATTCCCGGCGGAGACACAAGAGGTTCGGATCCCTCGTTTTACTGTAGGTCCCGTCCTTTGGACATCATCATCATCCCATGGAATGCAATGGCTAATCATCATGGGTTCACCTTGCCCAGGAACCTTCGGGTCAAAGACCAGCATTCGGGCAGATCACCACATCATATTTCAAATACTATCTAACATAGAGAGTACGGCTAGAAACCTCACAATCAAAGAAGTACCTGTTCTATCCAGAAATGCATGTTTAATACTCTGCAATGCGTGCGCAAGGGATTCTTCAATGTGACTGAAGAACCGACAATGAATTCAAATTTAATTTTTTGTACTCATTAATCTAACACCCAGTATAAACTAAGTCTGCGGCGCAATAACCCGTTGAACAGGTTTGCCTCACTTTATGTAGGTAAAAATTTACTAAGAATGAAATTGTGTCAACGACGAAATGAAATGAGTCACCACCACCGGCTTGCCTTTATCTTGATCAAATGTCAGTAGTATCAGATATAATTATTATTTAGTTATTATTCCGTATTTTCTGCATCACTACATTGTATCTTTCTTTATTGCTCATTATCTTTACAGTATAATGCTTTTCGTATCTTCACCCCGGCGTCGGGAAGCGTCGCCCCCATCGCCCAGTCAGTTTTGCTGGCTGCAATGAGCCCTGGCGGCTGCGAACATTGTTGCTGTCTATGAGAAGTCCAACAGCAGGCTAGAGTGCTTCTCTGTTGAGATTTTTTACTTCCCACTTGCGTAAGGGATTGGCGACCTCATCGCAGGTCTACGGACCGCAACGTGAAGCATCATCACATACCCTGAGCAGCAGATCATCGCTGCTCGTATACGGCGTAGTGAATTGGCGACCCCATCGTCCAGCCGGCTTATGCTGGTTGCAATCAGCCCTAGCAGCTAAACACCTACGCTGCTTGAAAGGAGGACCAGCAGAAAGAAGTTTCATTTACTTTCATCTCATTATTCATCCACAGATGATTCATTATTTCATCTCTTCTTGTGCTGCGACTTGGATCTACACGCAATGACAAAGGATGTGCCAGGATCTACTTGCATTGACGCTTACCACTAGAACCCGAGGAAAGGGGGCGGAACCGTTGGATAGCACCTAGCTCTTAGCAGCAGATTCTTGGATGGTCTAGCTCGTTGAGACTGGGAAGTGTGCCATTGGGGAGCTCTTCGGACCTTTGGTCTCGCCAACACTGGGGGAAGTGGGTGTCCCAAGTATCCATCAGTCGGGAGTGCAAGTGATTTCGACGCCAAGTCATTGGACTTCCCCTCGATTTCTAGCTTGCTGACAAGGGTGATGAGGGTAGTACCCAGTAGCCTCGTTGGCTCCACAGAACGAAGACGGAGAAGTGTGGGCATTTACGGCTTTCATTCATCATGGTTCCACAACATCCTAATAATAAGTCGCCGTCGCAGAAAGAACAGCGTAGAAAGAAGAGACAGAATGAAGAGAAAGTCACTAAAGTAAGTAAGAAGGCTCATACAGCTAATGAATCATTTAGTGACAGGGAAGAGAAAATAGAAGTAGAGGAACAGATAAGTATCGTACCGAATATCATGCGATATCTTGTAATTAAAGAAAGAATGAAACAGAAAATCCAAGTAGTTTGAAGGGCTTATTCATTATTCAAACGCAACTTGCGCATGTTGTAGGCGAGCTAAACAGCACTTTGTTAGTGGAGACGTCTACCGATAAGCAAACAATTAATCTCCTGAAATTGAAGTCACTAGGTCCATTTCAAGTTCAAGTTGAACCCCACCGTCAACTGAACTTTAGTCAGGGCGTAATATCTTGTTGGGACTTGCAAGATGTCCCTGAAGAGGAGATTAAGAGTGAACTTGCCAGTCAAGGTGTCGTCAATGTTAGACGCATTAAAACTAGAAATAGTGGTGAACTCCCACGAGCTCGCTAATTGTGACGTTGCCATTCCACAGTTCCCCAAGGACGTGAGGGCAGCTTTCTATTGCTTACCTGTCCGTCCTTTTATACCGAGTCCGCTCCGCTGTTTTAAATGTCAGCACTATGGACACACCAGCACGTCATGTAATGCAACCAATGCTGTATGTGCATGTGGTACCAGCAGCCATGGTGCAGATCCTTTCAAATCACGGAATCCCCAGTGTGTTAGCTGCAAGAGTGAGCACACGGCCTGGTCCCGTGACTGTCCAGTTTTTAAGGAGGAAAAACGAATTCGGGAGCTTATGGTTCTAGATAAAATATCTGCTGGTGACGCAAAACGTCGAGTAAGAGAGTCTCAACGCACCCTTACATCTGGTGCGTTTTCCACAGTAGCAGCACGACTACAGGTTAAAACTGTCTCAATTGACACCCAGACAGTTAATGTATCAACTCAAACTAACGGACCTCAACCAGATAAATCTAACAATCGCCAAGCCTCTCCAACTCATCAAGTTACGCCGATGCATGCTGAGAGACACATGTCTCCTGTGCAGTCTTCTAGTACTACACTAGGTGTATTTACTTTCCGTGCCAGGAAAATTTCACGATCTAGTCCTATGTCACCACTAGCGTCAAGCATCAAACGTCAGACTACTGTTCTTTCTACTCAACTAGCTCATCAAAATTCTCCACCTGTCTTGAATGCGCCGAGTTCATCCCTAAACGCAGATATGATTGAGGACGATCTGATGGACTCGGATATACTCTAGTCGGAAAGGAAGGGAAACCTTTTAGGTTAAAAAGGTAATCTTTCTCTTTCATCTGACTCTTAATGGCTTTGCTCCAATGAAATCTTAACGGATTTCATTCCCACTATGAAGAACTGAAAGTCTTGTTATCGGATCTTTCCCCTGTTGTAGTTTGCTTTCAGGAAACAAAGTTTAAAACAACTGAATCTGTGATCTTGAAGAACTATACACTATATCGCAACAACTGATGGGCGCGCATGTGGCGGTGTTGCAATTGGTGTTGTTGCCATGCTGTATTCCACACCTGTCCACATTGCTACGAACCTATCAGCGGTTGCTGTTTGTGTCTACCTTGAGCAGCATGTTACAATCCTGAATTTTTACATCACTTTATGCTCCTTGACCTGCAGAATCTTTTGCAGCAGTTACCCCAACCTATAATTTTAGTTGGAGATTTTAATTCATATAACGTCATTTCGGGTAGTGATCGTACAGATGTCCGCGGTAGAATAGTTTAAACTTTTATTGATGCTTCAAACTTAACTTAGCAGAGGAGCTCCAGGTGTCCAGGTGTACGTCATGACGGTTTCCGGGTGAGCTACGGTAAATAACTGCTTTCTGAATGGAATTGTTATGAATTTGAGGTTCATTGAAGTATACAATTGACCATGAACCTCTAGTGCATCGTTTGCTGAAATATTTTCTCAAAATAATGGCCTGGTGAGTGGATTACTGACTTTTATAAACTATGTAAACAAATCATCAACTGAGCATCCACCTTGTTTATTTCTACAATTTTGTTTGGAATCCTACTTCACTGAGTTAAGGCTGCTTTAGACGGTACAATTTCTCGTACGATCTCTCGTATGAAAGAATGTATACAATTCATAGTACGAAATTTTTCGTACGATAAATCATACAATATTGTATAGTGTTTTACATGGTACAATTTTGGATACGAAGGGATAATGATGAAACTGCTGGAGTTTGTAGTTGTGACACCTCAGGCTTTTAGAGTAATTATGCCACAGACATTTGTGAAAGTATAGCCTATTTAAAAAATAGAAAATAATTAAAATATTTATAACAATTAATCTTGACGCAGCAGAAATTCAGTTAATTGTAATGTCAAATTCTTCTACCAAGAGAATCTAACTTCTAGGTTTCAGTGGTAACAAAAATGTCGTAGTTTTTTCAATGCGGACACACAAAAAACGTTGAAAATTTTGCCGTCTTCGGTGATAAGTTCGGAGTCATATGTGTTTTGTTTTTACAATATTCCTGAGTTAACAAGATATGTGACATTACACAGCACTTCAAAAGTATATAAATCGCGATATATTAACTTCTATTTATACATATGGGGACAATTAGTAATACTGCGGTTTAACTACTTCTATCACAGAGCACTGGAAACGCCTAAAAATGCTACGTTTTACGTTCCTATAAGCATGAAATATGAAATATACAAAAATGAGGAGTAAAGTAAATTTGATGTGAATGATAGGCTCATTTCACACAAGGCATATAAGTGTCAATAGGAAGGGTCAGCTGTCTTAACCCTTGAATAAAAATTAGTTCGTTCGATTAATTACCTAGCTCACGTATTGACTTGCACAGCTCTGGCTTGATGTCGACACTCTACTTACAGTATGTCCACTTCTGTATTTACTGTTCAATGTATTTCATTATTTCGGATGCACAGAGCGTATATGTTTATCAGAATAATTGGGGAGGAGTATAATTGCAAAGATACCGGTATCCTCTACATTATTTCCTTTCATACATATCATGACTGTAGAAGATTCAGTACTCTACGCACAAGAAAAACAATGAAAATCACCTTAACTGCATTGCACAATATATAGGAGAAGTGTGACGCACAGGTAATTCGCCCTCACATGATTATAACAACATTTAGTGCAGTTGGATATTCTTGAAGTAATTTTTATATTCCGATACGCATTGGTATCGTCGCATGCATGAAGAGACGCTTGAGTCAACGCCCGGCGTATGTTTGTGTCAGTGCTGGACAATTCTGCCCGAGAGAGCTGGTAACATTGCATCGAGCGATACAGCAGAAGAAATTACGCGCTGCACCTGGATGGAACATTAAGCGTGTGTCAGCGACAAAAAACTGTAATTGTACAAGTGCAATTACTTAGATATCGAAAAGTTATAGTGCAAAACAATCAGTAAGTTCTAAGGATTTACAGGAACACAAAAACAGGACGAAAAGCTGGGATAATTACCGCAAAGGAACAAGTAATGTATACCTCTTTTTGCTGGACGACTAGTATGCAGCACTGAAGGTAACCCTTTTCGTTCCTCTTAATTATAGACAACCTGTTGGAATCTAATTACATATTTGTAGTGACTATTTGCAAGCTTCAGATATATTTTATTGTGTCGAGTGAAATGACATCGGATTATGTGTAGCATCGTTGCATCAGTTACATATCGTCAACAGTGCTCTTGAAAACAAAAAAGAAGTCACGTGATTAAACGCAGATTGTTGATGCTCGGAACGCTATTGTTAATGTCGTCGTCGATTAACCGATACGCGTTACTACCTTGCCTTCGTTTAGATAACTAAATAAATACAATTCAACTAAATAAAGGATCCTATTATTCTTTTGGCATATTTAATTTTGAGTCGTAGTAGTAGTACGATTTACTTGTGTTATGTTGTTGAATTACAAAATAGTAGGGCAAATCTAGACAA
Organism: Lepisma saccharinum; assembly: GCA_022664845.1. Classification (NCBI taxonomy): domain Eukaryota; kingdom Metazoa; phylum Arthropoda; class Insecta; order Zygentoma; family Lepismatidae; genus Lepisma; species Lepisma saccharinum. The sequence continues at coordinate 8,443 of JAGDQP010013912.1, forward strand.
CATTATTCATCATTACAAACTCGAATGCATCATCAGAGTATGAAATAAAGTAAGTCGTACCTGGCTAGCATTCCTTGAACTCGAAAGTAAATAAATAAAAATCAATGCAAACGCAAGAATTGTAAGGAAAAAAAAAGTTTTGTACGGAACCTAAGTAGTCAGTTCAAAACTCCTGTATTATAAAAAAGATACTAACAGCGTAAATTATGTAATACTGTGATACAATAGAATTACTCGCGCGGTACAAGTACATTGAACTAAAGCAATATTAGTGACAACCTAACTCGTAAAAGTAAAGGGAATATTATTAAAAATATTGTGATACAAGTCACATACAATTTCTTCAAACTGTCAGGACGTCTGTTAAAGCACATTTGAAATATAATGTAACAATTCTTGATCAGTGCCTATCGGGTATATGTCAACAAAGCAAGTTCAGAGATTAAAGTCGAATGTCGAGAAATTTAATTGTACTCCGTCAACTAATGTGAAGTACAACCTTGATACTTTGTTAATGGAAAATAAATATTGTTGTGCATGTTAAGTATAAAATATACTTCATCGGACTCGAATGTTCGTGGGGCACAGGTGTACGTAAACGTCGTAAGAGCGTAAGGAAAATATAGTTGCAAAATTAAGTAACAATTGTGTAACGTTGGACTCAACGCTTTACGGGTACCCGGCCGATAAACATTTTCATTAACGATAATCTCTTATAATTTATGCAAAAGCATTAAACTTTATTCATTTTTGATCGTTTCGTTATTAGTAGAGTGCATTATTGTGTATGTTACTCTTGTTTTGACGCATTCAGACGCACTCAATTTTTGTTAAAATTATCACGTGCATACAAAAGTACACACACACACAAAAGAATAATCGCGTGTGTGCCCTGTAATCAGGTCAAATATTAAATATATTCATTGGTTTGTAGTAACATATCAACTTATTGGCGTTTTTGTGTATGTTTTACCTTTTATACCGACGGAATACCATAATACCGGAAAAAGTTCGATTTCTGAAAATAGTAATAAAGTATTCTAAATGGTGTAAAAAGTGTTAGTATTTATTGGAATACTGAAGAAAACATTTCTACTCAGGTATTTCGTGAAGTCTCATCAAAAGTGATACTTTTCAATATTTTGGTCGGAGTCAGTAGAAGTGGTATGCAAATTCTTAGATTTTTGAGACGGGGCTCCAAATACTAAAAACGTGGTTTTCTGCCTAAATACAGTGTTTTTCACCCATTTTCAAGTGTTTCAACGTTCACCACGCACTGTGCGACCGTTTCCCGCCATTTGCACACATTCATCTATTTGTTGATTTTCGTGCGTTTTTACAGTATTTCGGGGTTCAGGGGACCTATTATCGGTATTACCGTTCCACCAACCTCTGTCTCCGGAATTCACTGGATTACTAGTTTGGAAGTATTATACAGAACCCCAAGGCTGAGCAGTAGGGTTGCCTTTGTCCTCGCTCGTTATCACGGAAGCTATATTATCCCGCGGCGCTCTTTTCAAGAGAAGTGGGACGTACACGTTTAATTACTGCCCGGTAAATTATTGTACGGTTTGGTACTCCGGGAGGAAGGAATTCTTCACTTACCAAGAGCCGTCATAGAAACAGTAGCTATTAGATCACATCAGAACTTTGTCTTTATATTTTTGAACATATTTCTCACGTATTAAGTACCATTTATGGTTATAAGAATGCAAAACGTAGTATTTTGAGGTAAGCAATCCTCTATAGCAGAAGTAGCTGTACTGAAGTATCACTGACCTTTTTACACTTCCCTTAAAAACATTGTTTTATATCTTTATACCTGTAATAGTTTATTATGCCATTATGTATGTTGATTTCAGCATTAAGTAATAACATTAATATGTTCTCTTTGTGTCGTAATCCATAACCAAACAACCGAATAGGAAAGCACGCTATGTTGCCAGTAGGGGCGCTACCATAGATTGTACGAAACATCCGCTGAAAAATAGGACCGTTTCTATTTAGAGAACACATAGGAGATAGCATGAAAAATCGTACGATCAAAGAATGTTACCGATGGGATTGCACACGAGGGATCGTACGAGAAAATGGGATCGTCTAGAGTGGCCTTTAGTTGACAATTTCATATATTATTCTTCACAGTGGTGTGTATATATTTTCTTAACTTTGTATGACCGGGTGAATTGGCACACACCTGTACATTATCTTATATTGAGAAGTGCTACTTAGAAGGGCGGCCATTTGCATTTCCCAGGTTCCTGGATGTGACGATATCGCTTCTCGATTTCCAACATCGATTATTTCCAACAGTTCATATCTGGTTGACTTGTGGCAGCTAGAATGCAGTGATTACATTAAATGTTAGGGCAGTGATCAATGAGTATTGTGTTTAATGTGCGATATATAGTTTGGCAGCCATTTTGTGTCGGATCTGCAGAATTTATTAGCCTGACTTGATGAAAAATTAGTGTTTCTCCTTTCTTCTTCTTTTTTTTGAAGTCAAATTTTCACGATCCTCTAGGAACAGTGACCGAGGTATTATTGTTGGTCTGTGTTGGTGCAGTAATGTTTATATTGGTTTTGTCTGCTTTGTTCCTGGTGGAAAGTTAGAACTTGCATCAACATTGACCATTAAATCTTTTGGTCAAGATGTCGAAACGCGATGCTTTGGAATCGTCTGGTGATACATTAGAGGCGAATGACCTTACAGTCTCCCGTAAAAATAAATAAAAAAGAACAGCAAATTCAAAAAAGCATGTGTCTTCGTTATCTAAAAACATAAATTGGAAATTCTGAAATTTCCATTCAAACATAAGGAGTGCTCCCTTCATCAACATCTGATTTTTTGTAATGATCTAGAGAGAAACTTACATATTCGAGAATTTCACAGTAATAATATTGCATGCTCCAAATGTAATAAAGTAGTGGATTTCGCGTCTATACAGGAGCACTGGAGGCTCTGCTCTGTGCCCTGTTCACCCCAAGGTGAGTCTAAATTTTACCCCGTAAGTAATAACAGTGTAAATGGTGCCTGTGTAACTGGAAATGTCTCCCAAAGCATTTCAGATTCAACTAGTACAGATGTAAAGAAAAATAAAGTTGATATCGGGCTACAAAAGCGTACAGAGTGGAATGTAAATAAATCTTTTATGAGTAAAGAAATACAAGTAGATGATACTGACCTGGAAAACCTCGAATGCAAATTACAGAAATTGGAGTCCGAGATCTCAATAGTACATAAGAAATTATGTAGTGAAACAATTGAGCTGGGTACCGGGGAAGGTCCAGAAGAATTATACACGACAAATCTTCTGAACTTGGTTGACGTTTTTATTACAACTGCCATGGGAAAAGTCTCACAGAAGTTAGCAGAGGCTAAACTAGATGAGGATAAAAAAATAGAGGATATTTCTCTGTTATTATTGGATTATAAATAATAATCCTGTGGAAAAGCTGCGGTGACCGACGCACGAATAAATGACTTACAAGAAGATAACCATCTCTTAGAGGAGAAAATGAAGTCTGATAGGTTGTATTTTGAAAAGAAAAGTAAACTGTTTTGTACGGACATAGAGTTATTGAATAATATAATTGTAGATAGTCAGTCAAAAATTGACAAATTGAATTCGGTGATTTTTGGCTTGGAACAAGAGAATGGTAAACTGTTAAAGGAAAAAAAAAACAAATACGATCTGTAATTGTTGAGAAAATAATTTGGAAAATGTAATCAATTTAAAAGATGGGTCTGTTGTCTCAAAAAATAATACGGGAACCCAATGTGACTTACTAAAAAGTAAAGGAAAACTAGAAGGTATGACTGATGGTAATCATTCCCTTGTACAACACTGTGGTGTAAATATAGACAATATTGGAACAAGGTTTCCTTTATATTCTCATGATAATTCTAAGGTAAAAAATCAACTCTGGGTCCATGTAGATAAAAAAATTAGAAATATTAAAATATTTGCAGATAGTCAGTCATGGGAGGGAACTGGGTAGTAGACTTACAAAGGTATGCCCTTATAAGATAACTGGTTTTATAAAACCTGGTGCAAAAATTGCCGAAGTAATTAAAAATGTAGATAGTGAATGTAAGGATTTTAATACAAACGATTTGATAATTATTCTGGCAGGAGCAAACGATATATACTGTAATGAAGGCCGTAATGTGGAAAAGCAAATTAACAATTTATTGATGTCACTCTCACATACAAATGTAATTATAGGCACTATTCCACATCGACATGACCTTCCGAAATGGTCCTGCGTAAATTCTGAAATTAGAGCACTAAATCAATAATTATGTAAGCTTAGAAACCGTTGCAAATTCGTTCAAACAATTGATATGTATAACTTTGGAGGGAGTTTTTTTTACTAGAAATGGTATACATCTGAATACAATTGGGAAAAATATGGTAGTCGATGAAATCAATTTCTTGGCACAAGAATTGTTATATGTAGAAGTGAAACAACCAATAATTCTTAAATGGAGTTCGGGAAACTTCCCTTATTACCTGCCACAGAGTGTTGGCAGGTAAAATTTTCTAACTTAACTCCAGTTTCTACCAATGCACAAGAATTTATGTGTGACTTTTTCCAAAACAATATAACCTATAATAGTATTGCTTCTAGATTACTCATTATACACTTTAACTTGAAATCTTTGAGAAGCAAATTAAATGAAGTGGAACTTATGTTACAAGAATTACCTTTTGATATATTATGTGTAAACGAACATTGGCTTAATGAGAATGAAATTGCTCTGTATATTCCAAAAAATATATATTAATTACGGCTTTTGCAGGAAAGTGTTATCTCATGGCGGTGTTGCTATATTTATTCGCAAGGATATATTGTGCAAATTCAGACCCTTAGTATTGGAAAATTTATGTATTGAAAAACATTTTTAAATAGTTGTTATGATTGAACATAGTGTCAAATTGATTTTGATATCGATTTACCGTAATCCAGACTACATTATTTCCATGAAAATTTGGTTATATTGATTAGTTATTTAAATAGATTTAAAGACTATACTTTTTGTGTCATTGCTGATATCAATGTCAATATATTCAAAACAACCAAGGAAATTAAGGAATGCTTAAGAGTGTTTATGTCCTTAGGTTTAAAATATCTTAATGATCTTCCAACCAGAAACCATGCATGTCTTGACAATGCTCTGGTAAATCAAAATGATTCAAACATAAATTGTGGTACATTTCAACCACTGCTTTCTGACCATAATGGGCTATGGATTTCTCTTGAGTCAAGAAACTTAAACCAGGGAATTGATTTTTCGTACAAAATAAAACATAGACAACTACGAGAGTCCAATATATTAACCCTAAGAAACTATTTAATGCAACATGATCCTCAGTTACATTTATCTTTTGTCTCCAATTTGGAGTTGGCCTGGAATATATTTACGCAATGTATCTATAAGGTCTCTGCAGTTTGCTTTTCGATTAAAACCAAATTAATTCACCCTCCCATCAAAAAATTCAAGAGAAATAACAAATTGTATGATGGAAAACTTAGTAATATGAAAAAGAGCTTTTATTACTGCACAATAAAATGGGTAATGGGGATAGGACTTGTATCTCTAAGTATAAATCTGCAAAAAAAAATATCAAATATAAAATAAAAGATCCAAGATAAATTATAATGACCAACTCATTGACTCTGCTATAAACAAAACTGCAAAAGCATGGTCCATTGTAGATCTTGAAGCAGGAAAAGATAGACAGGTAGATATTAGTATTTCACCGGATGATTTTAATCAACATTTTATAAACAGTACACCTGAAAATACATATTATAGTACCAGAGATTTGAATAATATATCTGTCACGAATACTCATTTTAGATTCTCTACTGTGGATGAGAATGATGTTCTTATAACTGTTAGTGAATTACAGACGAAATACCCTGAGGACTTTCAGGGTCTGTCCATCTATATTGTTAAACACATCATGGAACTAATTGTATTCCCTCTTACTAAATTAATTAATTGGACTATATTGCAAGGTAGTTTTCCAAAGTGACTTAAGACATCTTTTGTGGTGCCTATCCACAAAAAAGGGGACCCAAAGGATCCCAAAAATTATCGTCCCATAGCACTAGTACCGATATTTTCTAAAATAATCGAAAAAAATATGCTAAAGCAATTAGTTTCATATTTTGAAACTAATAAACTCCTCTGTGAGAACCAATTTGGGTTTCGCTCTGGCAGATCCACGACGGATGCCTTAATAAAAATTGTTGAACAAATCTATTCAAGTTTTGAAAGTAGAACTAGTGCCATTCTAACTGCGCTCGATCTAAGTAGAGCTTTTGATATGATTTCTCATCGTATACTATTAAAATAATTGTACACTATGGTCATCATAGGCAAGGACTTGGCCCTGATTCAAACTTATTTGATTGACAGGATACAGTTGGCTAGAGTCTCCGATAAATTATCTAAAACCTTACTTGTGAACAAGGGCGTGCCTCAGGGATCACTACTAGGTCCTTTTTTGTTTTTGGTATACATGAATGATTTCTCATCTAATGTGCCTTGTGAGTCTATACTTTTTGCAGACGATACGACTCTCATATCTAGTGAAAGAGATATGGATAAGTTAATACAGGCCTCAAAAGACAATTTAGAAATGGCTATGTCTTGGTATGATGAAAATGATCTCCTTCTGAATACTAACAAAACGGAAAAGATATTATTCTCACTAAATAACGGCCTACTAACTTTCAATGACGTAAAATCAGTCAAACTTTTGGGAATTCATTTAGACCCGAAGTTGGACTGGAGAATTCATACAAAAGAACTATGCAAAAAAATGCCAAAAACGTATACCTACTATCCAGACTTAAAGATACTTTATCACAAAATTACTTGAGAATTGTATATTTTGCCACGATTCATTCCGTAATATCGTATGGCATACTTCTCTGGGGAAATTCCACAGGTTCTCACGATGTCTTTGTGTGGCAGAAAAAGGCCGTAAGATGTGTGGCGGGCCTATACACAAAAGAAACTTGTAGGGGAGTATTCAAGAAACTAGGAATTCTGACATCTCGATGTTTATTTATGCATCGATGTCTTTTATATGCAAAAAAAGTATATCGCCCAATATAAAACGGCCTCTTCTTTTTATACGTACAATACTAGAAATAAAGATTTAATTGCACTACCTGGAAGAAGACTCGGAATTGTCCATGAGGCTTTCGATTATATTGGTTTTAAGTTTTTTAATCTATTACCTTCCACCCTGAAATGTCTTAATATTAATCAATTTGACGACCAAGTCAAAAACAATTTGATTGAGTGCGAAGGATATGACTTAAACGAAATAGAGAAATTCTTCAAATCTCTGGAGAAATAGTTATCCAAGCCTTTATGTCTCTAAATTGTACAATGATTAATCACCATACTAGACTTGACATTGTAATGGATCTTATAATTTTAGTTGGGCGCAGTGCAGATCATGCACCCATGCTGGTATGGTGTGTACATGACGATTATATGGTAGTGATTCCCAGTAATTTAATACTTTTAAAACCTTTATCAAACACCACGAAAGTTACCGCATTGGCATCTGAAGCGTGCTGACTGGAGTAAATATGAAACTCGTGTCCAACTAGTTGACCAAAGAGATTTGCCCCTGAATGATTCGGTTGAGTACTTAAACCGTGAAATTTTGCGAGCTGCCATATGTTCCATCCGAAAGTCTGGCCGAACGCCACACTGGCGTTCTTTTCACTGGTGGAATGATGAGATCGAACTAGCACGGCGACAGCGCAGTAGCGCTCTACGCGTGTTCAACCGATATAAGTCACAAGCACATATTCGACGTTTCATAGAACAAAACTCGGCGTACTTCCTTTCGTAAATACGTATCTTCCATTAATTTACAAACGCCAATTCAAGAGGTGTGGGAACGGGTCAGACGTTTGCAAGACAACTGTCGCTCTGAGCCATTGACTGCTCTGAAGCACAACAATGTCTTGCATACAGACCCAGAAGAGATAGCTTATCTTCTTGGAGCAGCCTTCGCAGCAATATCCACCTCTCAGCACTATAGTGCTAATTTTGTAAACATTAAACGACAGGTAGAAATTATACCTCTACGCTTCCACTCTCATAATTCCGAAGCATATAATGTCTCTTTCACCGAGTGGGAACTTGAAACTGTTTTGCGGGATGTTAGAAACACATCCCCTGGGCTGGATGATGTACATTATGAAATGCTACGACACCTTTCCTCCCAAGGAAAGGTCTTCTTGCTAAATCTCTATAATCAGATCTGGAGGCTAATGGTTTCTCGGCTAGTTGGCGAGAAGCTATTTAGTCCAGTCATTTTAGGTTTGAACCTTGCGAAAAATAAGCCAAAGCTGAAAATTGGCACGTTTGTTCTATTTTATGTTCTGAACAACATATCAAATGTCCCCTAGTCTCCCATGGCGCTTCATGGAATTCCAGGCGGCTGAATTGCTGGAGCACTGTAGAAATGCAACAGTAACCCCACCATAACCGTCGAAAACTTCAATTGATGATTTGGTGTAGTGAGTAATCACATAACTCACATAGGATTCAGAAACTTGTTCGTATGTAGCTGGATTTGGCCAAACAACTTTCCGAAGCAGCATACCTTCATCCACTATAATTTCATATACATGGGACAAAATTTCTTTGATATCGTCGTTACTAGGGGTGTTCAACGTGAAGAGATCACAGATTGAAGACTTGTCTGTTTTCCTTAATTCTGTGTTTCGGAATAATGCTGGTGGATATGGGGCTAGTTCGTACTTTAGAAACTTGTTTAGATCTTCATCTGTTTTAATCACACGCGATATCCGCATAAACAGTTGATTCGTATCTACCGAGGCCACATTTTCATGCACTTAAATACATGTACCTGTGTGCGAAATTAGTTTTAGTAAGTCAGATCTCTTCGACTTTAAGTTTCCAAAATCCTTCCCAATCATTCTCTCTACACAGGCTTTCCCCAAAGTTTCCGCGGAATCGCAGTTTACCGAAGCACGAACAACAACTTCAGTCGCAACAGGGATTAAATCGTTAGTGTTTACGTCAAATGGACTATGATCATTGAGCCATATAACACACTTCTCGAGGTCCTTGTAGTCACGTTGTTGCCGGGATTCTGGAGATCGACATATTGTTCGGACGACGATGAAGAGATTCCACTAAAGTTCTCGAAGCCTGCACACATCTGCAAAGTTATAGGTAGGGAAAGTTCCACAACCGCATCACTCCATACAACACTCCAGAAGTTTTTACTTATTCTTATCGTCAAATAATCTTGAACTGCGAACTTCTCATATTCTTCTGCTTGGACTTTGGACTTCAAATTGTGCATTTCCTGAACGTACAAATGCGCACTTTTAGCATAACTTAGGTGACCTACAGCATGTAAATGAGGCAACATGCTTTTTACGCTGCATGTCATCCAACGTCTTCAGTTCCCAGTCTCCGGTTTTTTCTTCTCTAATAAACTGACGAATCAAATTCACCTGCCTAACATACTGTATCCAAAGTGCTGCAGTGCGGCTGTTCGATGATAGGTCGTTGTATGCGTTTTCCAAGACAGATGAAAGTCTCACGACAGTGTTGGGCTTGCAGACGTCATCACAAGGCACTTCATTTTTCATGAATTCTGCATGTAAAGTTTGTATCTCTAGCATATCGGCTGTGCTCTTTTAGATGAGAAAACAGAAGCTGGAGTAAGGGCTCCTGAGTAAGAAAGTGCGCTCTTAAAGCTCGTGCGTATGAGTGTCCAGTCAGTATATGAACTACTGAGGCTTTAGCATATACCTCGCTCCACAGATCAGCTAAGCCTCTACCTTCCATTATATATCCTATCGCTTCCATGAAGGACATAAGAAGATGAAATCCTCCCAAACCCACATTTTTTTTCAAATCACTCCCCATGCAGAAGCAACAATCTTGACGGCCTTAATATACAACGGTTGATCAAATGTGATGAAGCAAGAGTGTTGTTGGTTCTTGTGACAAATATCAAGAGTAAATTTCATAGCCGTGTACAATGCACTCAGATTTCCAGGGTCCAGATTGATGAAGGGTAGGGCATCAACTTGTGATCTTTTACATGAACAGTTGTTATCTAATGCGATCTTCATGTATCCATTCCATGACTGAGTGCAGACAGGTGATTTCCACTTTCCGGCGTCCCATAAGAAGTTCAAGGAAACAGCTCTTGAAAGGCTCTCGACAGAATGTTGTCCCAGATCCTTTATAACGATGTCGGTGAGACCTGAACGTAAGGCTTGCTGTACCATTGAATATCTACTTTTCCTTTTGCAGCAATCTCTTCAGCTGAAGGGATCTTCAACATACGTTATAATGGTGTTTTCGCTATTTCCTAGGGAGGAGTGGTCCACAGTACCCTTCCCAAGCTGTGGAACGTTTCAAAACAGTCGGTTGTTCGAATAATACAATCTGCATTATCGAAAATTTTTTGAACAAAGCAACAATGAGTTTACTTGTCACTATTTTCTTTAACCGTGGAAATTTCATATCTTTGAACTTCATGTTATGAAACAGAGAATCCTAAGTTGTGAAGAACGTAGACAAGCTGTTTAGAAGCAAAGTGGCGGTGAGCCAAGCCACTTACACCAAGCAAAATCGGAGGTAGAACTGAACGAGGTCTACATCCACTTAAGGTAGCCTGACCAATTCTTACTTGTTTTCTTTTAATAAGTGGCGCGCCGTTGTTTGTCACCTGCAAAACGAAACAATAAATATCACGTGAGCGCTGAACAAAGGTCAGTGCAGGTACAGTGCGTCCTTTAAACGCTCATATCTCCGCAACTAGTGGTCCTACATATACAATATATACGTCATTGGAAAGATAAAACTTTCCTTCAAAAAATGAATATCAAGTTTTTGCAATATCTGCGATACCCAGCCTTCCATAGCACAAATAAAAATAAAGAGATCATTTATGGATTATTCTAGTCGTTTTAAAAACTTTTATTCCTTGTGCGAGAGCACATGATGCAGAATTAAAATAATGAACATCTCAAAATATTGCCCTTTTCTTACTCTTTCATTTGAGCCCTATTTGACCTCCGTAGGCCTATTCGTTTGAAATTAAAAGCGATTCCTTGCATTTCTCCAGCGTCCCAGCAATTCAACCCCCTGGAATTCCATGAAGCGCAAATGGGGGACTAGGGGACTTTTTATATGTTGTTCAGGACATCAAATAGAATAAATGTGCCAATTTTCAGCTTTGGTTTATTTTTCGCACAGTTTGACCAAACGTTTGTCTAAAATGACTGGGCTAATTGTCATTCCCATTCTGAAACTTGACAAGAATAAACTAAACCCCACAAGTTACCGGCCCATTGCTCTCACTAGCTGCGTATGCAAGCTACTTGACAGAATGATAAACCGACACCTAATGTAGTACTTGGAGCATAACAACTTGATTCTAATGAGCAGTGTGGGTTTCGCTAATATCGATCAACTGTCGACCATCTTGTCAGCTTTGAGTCTATTGATCAGAACGCATTCCTCCGGAATGAATATGTTCTGAATGTGTTCTTCGATTTAGAGAAGGCCTATGATACCACCTAGAGATATGGCATATTACGCCAGCTTCATGACTGGGGCATTAGGGGCCACATAGTCCATTTTATATCAAATTTTCTTAGCGATGGCTATTTTCGTGTCCGTGTTGGTGATCGTTTCTCAGAGAGTTATTTACAGGAGAATGGCGTACCTCAAGGGAGTGTGCTGAACGTAACACTATTCGCTATTGCAGTGAATAGTTTTATGCTTGTATTCACCCTCCTGTGCAAGGTCTTTTATATGTTGACGGCTTGTCGATTGTCTGTAAATCTGCGAATATCAACCTCGCATCTAGGCACATCCAGTTGACACTTAATCGTCTTGTTGACTGGTCACACCAGACTAGCTTTCGTTTTTCTCCAACAAAGACAGTCTGTGTACACTTCTGCCGTAAACGAAATTGTTTTGTAGACCCAGATCTCTTTCTTGGAGACAGACAACTCCAGTTCGTCGAGGAGGTACGATATCTTGGTCTGATCATGGATAGTAAGTTAAATTGGCGTAGTCACCGTCGCCAAATTAAAGTTTTTTGCACCAGAGCACTGAATTTGTTACGTGTCTTAAGTAATCCCAGTTGGGGTAGTGATCGTACACTCATTTTATCGAAACTTCATTATGATTGTCACGCATATTCCTCCGCACGATTTTCTGCTTTACATACACTTGACAGCGTCCATCATGCTGGAATCCGACTCTCCACTGGCGCGTATCGCACAAGTCCGGTCACCAGTTTTTGTGTTGATGCCGCTGAACCACCGCTCGAGATTCATAGGATGTAGCTGAGCTATCTTGGTAAGATATCATCTTTAGCAGGCCACCCAGCACATAACCTAGTCGAATACTCAATACAACGAGCCTGTATGCACGCCGTGGTCACGCAACCCGACCACATGGCATCCGAGCATCAGATTTGTAGGAGAATCTGAATGCAGACCTCCCAACTGTCTGCCCTGTCCGTTTTAGTCTCCGTCCGCCGTGGACACTTGTCCACCCATGAATTGATACCTTTTTATCCAGTCTAAAGAAAACGGAGACATCCATGATGATTTACAGCAACGTTTTTGTGCGTTGCAGAGTCAGTACCCACGTTTTATCTGTTTTTCCGATGGGTCCAATCAGATGAATCTATTGGATGCACTTTTGTTGCAGATGGGGAAGCCCGCCAATTTTGTCTTAATCCCAAAGCCAGTATTTTTACCGCTGAGCTATATGTTCTTTTAAAGGCTTTAGATTTTAGTCTTGTTTGTGGTTTCAACTGCATCCTTGTTTGTACAGATCAGAAGAGTGTTTTTCAAAGCCTCGACAATATGTATTCTAAACATCCGCTCGGGCAAGATCTCCTATGTAAGACACACGCCATCTGCTATGCTGGTGGTGAGGTTGTCTTTTCGTGGATACCCAGTCATGTTGATATCCATGGTAATGAACTGGTAGGCCAAGCTGCACATTAAGCCTCTTTAGGAGGTAACATTGATATCCAACATGTCCCATTTTAGGACATATTGGTATATTATAGACAAGTTACGCGGAATGAATGGCAGCGACGACGGGATGACATTGCTGTTAATAAATTGAAAGAAATTAAGGTAACGGTTGCTCCATGGAAATAATCTTGCCGAGATAGTAGGCGTGAGCAAGTACTTTTATGTCGTCTACGTATGGGGCAAAGTCGCATGACTCATGATTATCTGTTGCGACGTTTAGACCCTCCGCATGCAATTGATTCTTAAGTATTTGTCACGTTCCTTTAGATTGTCCAGGATAATCAGACAACGTTATAACATCCCCAATGACATTGCGTGTTTGTTAGGAGATGAATCGGTTATATTGCGAAAAGTTCTTACGTTTGTTCAAGTGACCGGTTTATCTCCGTTTATTTGAGTTGATTGTATTGTTTGACTTTTAAGTTTTATGTAGTTTTATTATTTTATTTTTCTGAAGGCTCATTTACAGCCTTCACGTTTTTAACTTGTTATGCTAAAGACTCTATATATCTTTAGTTTTTACCTTATTTTCTTTTTCTGAAGACATTTTTACATCTTCAGCTTTATATGATTTTATAATGTTAGTTAATTAACAGTTATGTTTAGACGTGACAAAGATAAGGGACTTCCTCCGTATCGGGACGGGCGTAAGCCATAGTGCTGTTACAGCCCATTCAATTCATTTTATCTTTATCTTTATCTTAACATACTGAAAATAAATTACTTCAGCTTCATTCTTTAATATGCTTACAGTTTACCGAGAAGTTGGTAGAACGTTGGCTTCGTATTCGGGAAGTCGTGGGTTCGATTCCGACCGTCGACCTTCCTGGCTGTGATTTTCAAGGATTTCTTTTCATTGAGTCGAACCAGTCAGGAATGGTCGAACACAACAAACTGTCTCTCTTTCTCATTTGGTTCATCGGCGACAAAATGTCTCTACGACAAACTGTATTGCATTCCTGAGGAGGAACACTTTGACCGGGTCAAACACGACAAACTGTCTCTCTTCTCATTTGGTTCATCAGCGACAAAGTGTCTCTACGACAAACTGTATCGCATTCCTGAGAAGGGACACTTTGACAGGGTTAAACACGACAAACTGTCTCTCTTCTCATTTGGTTCATCGGCGACAAAGTGTCTCTCCGACAAACTGTATCGCATTCCTGAGGAGAGACACTTTGACGGGGTCGAACACGACAATCTGTCTCTCTTTCTCAATTTGGTTCATCGAAGTTACAGTTTGTCGCCGACAAACTGTCCCTCAAAATCAGGTCCACTTTGTCGTAGTGACACTTTGTCGGAGGGACACTTTGTCATCGTCCCGATACAACATTTAGCATTTTATCTTAATCATTAAGTTATCAACCAATATCATTGTGGCAAGAATATATTTTCTCTGGTTTAAAAGTAACTGTTTAGTCATTATTTTCGAGTTCTTTTGGAATCTGAACGACCTGTTGATCGATCGATATGAGTTTGTAAAGGGATAAGTAAACTACAGTAATCTGCCACAAACCGTTTGGTTTTATGTTTTCGACCCCATTTTATTTAGTTTCTACTGAAAATTTTACTTATCAGCCAAGAGGCCAACTCACAATGTAGGTAATGCCCCTATATAAGTTTAATGTAATGTTCATTTTCTTTGTATGTGTTTTGTAATGGATTAATACGTGTATAATTATTTATGTTAGAACTTTATTTAAAAACATGCCATTTTGCTAAGATTTTGGATATGATCTGTGACCAGACTAAGACAAGATAGTTGAAAAAAGATGAAACCTTTAGCTTCAGTATTAGTTTACGTGTTAATTATGTCTCAAAGAAGGCGTGAAAGTAGTATATTTGGCGTAACCATCTTAGCTCGACTACAAAAGAGAGTAATGCTCAGTGTCACGAGGTTCTGTACCTAGTATAAATAATTTTTTAAACAAGTTATACAGCGGGAAAGCATTTATGTCTTGAACCTCTCATAACTTTCCGGCTGAACAAAGCAAACTTCTACAGTCGACACAACTAACTCCCCAAATCGTGATTTGCTTGTAACCCAATCTGTGTTGTCAGATGGGATAGGAAGATGAGTATCTGAATATTAACTTGTAGCGGTAATGAAGAACAAAGCCGAGGACAAGCATTTTCTAAATAATGCAATGAAGATTAACACAATGATGTATTAATCATCATTATCACTAAATTATGTATCCACTCGTGTCTCCTCTATTATAAGGAATGTCCGAACTTTTTCCGTGAAGAGAATAGCTATGCACTTTCAGAATTTGTTGTTGGGACATGTTACGGTAATGACATTTGAGTGATAACAGTTCAAATTTAAAATAACTAATATTCAAAAAGGAAATTCGTATTCTTTAGAAAAACATATAAGAAGGTGCAAATTTGAAAGGGGAAAAGTAGCAATAATATACATAAAAGATGACGAAAATTTTTAATGGTCATGATTTTCTTCCCTAATCAAATACTGGCCCATATATCTTGGGTACAAGATGGGTGGACAACACATCTTCAAGTTTTACAATATAAATTATACGAAACATTTTTTTCAAAAAAGAGCTTTAATACGTATACAAGATGGATGTACAAAGTTTACACAGGCATCTTATAGGAATAAGACCAATGAAACAGATGCTACGATCGTATAAATAGTGGCGAGATATCGACCATCAATTAGAAGCATTTATTTGAAAGTGTTCTATTTCTTACATCTGTTCTAACATCTTACATTCTATTTCCTTATTTCGAACATACTCTAATACTACTATAACACTCATAGCAACACTACTTGCTTCAATTAATTCTCAACGCAATCAAGGCGTTTTGTACAAAGATCATTCAAAGTTGTGACAATCATCAATAATTTTTATATTCTCAGTGCAAGCTCGACTGAAATTAATAATCTAGCATCCAAAGTCACAGTATATTGCCTGCCAGCTAGGTAATCGTGTTCAACATAACCAAAAGACCGCGTGGTTAACACACAAATTGTGGCAACTAGAAATGATATTATGAATTTGTGAAAATCTAATTTGTAAACAATTTCCAGGTAAGAAATATTACCCATTACTTAAGAAAGGTGATTCTTGGGGAATTTACACTCTAAAAAAAACAGCCGAAACAAGTTAGCCCTTCTATCGAGACTTGTCGCATAACTTACGTCCTGAGTACAATTTCTAATATTCAAAGAAATATAGAATTGTTGATTACCAAGGTAGTAATAAGTGTCAACAAAACCTTTTAACATGAGTTGGAACATACAGCTGTCTCGAGCCAACAGGCTTTACCAGAATTGTCAAAGAGAATAAAATGCCACAAAATAATTCCTATCACTTCCCTGGTCAGAATTCATGAATAAATATACAAAATAAGGTTACTAAATATAATGACTACGTGAAAATAGTGGGTGAATTACCACGTGCTGCTTGAAATTGAACGAAATGGCGCCGGGCCCTCCAAGGACATAAATCGGCTCTAATCCATAAAATCTTGGTTCGATTCCAATGTTTGAATGCCACCGTGTTTTATATTGCACTGAATATTCTAACTCATTACACAAGAAATACTATTTAGCCAATTAATATACAAACTTCAGTACATTACTAAATTCACGGAACGAGTATAATAATACAGAAAAGGATCATGTCGGTAGACATGTCCATTCAGATTTACCACTCAATTGAACTGAGGCTACGTGGAAGTCAGAATACATAGATGGTCGCCCAGATGGCAGTACCACGATACAAGTTCAGAGGCGGGAAAACAAAAGAACAACAAAATGCGCGTCAAGTGCGCAACTGAGTATTTTACAAAAATGAAATCCGTTACATATTTAACTCCCTGCCTCAATAAAAATAAAGATGAATTTCGTTTTGGAAAATTTCATTAAGCTAGAAACTTAGAATGAATACACTTACATTTGTGCTGAACAAATACAAATTCTAAATAGTCATGGATGAGGGATTACAAATATAATTTACTTCCATCCAACAGCAACTTGATAAGCAAGACGTGGATGAAGCAACAGGTGCACCAATACTTGAAATATGTACGCCCGAATGTACGTCAATGTACTTCAATATACGCCCGAATGAAGTTCTTCAGGGTACGGACAGTCCTTTTCCGCAACGTTGGTTTGAGGATTCCTCGGAGACATGGTAATATCTTGAATTCCTCAACTAAACACGAAATTCTTGAAGTGACTCGTAAACACTGAACCACCGTCATCTACAATCAGCATTTTGAACCGTTTGAAAGATTACATATTAATTTTGTCGAATTTCTGGCCATAAGTTTTAAATATCTATCGCTGGTTATTCCACGTAGATAACAATAAACTAGGTATGAAATACCTCAGCAGAAGAAACAATAGCGTTTTAGAACATAATGCGGGAATAGTAGTAGTTCTGATGGCGGACAATAGACCACCTTGTGGTAGTTGGACTTTTAAGAAATGGTGTAAAAACATTAAGGTCTTACATATTCCCTGCCGACCTGGTAGCCATCTGGGTTGGGCCTCTAAGCCAGCGACTCGAAGATCCAGGATTCGAATACAGGCTAGGGCATGGATGTTTGTGATTGTGAATTTTAACTAGAACGTGACGGATAATCGTAACGATTCGAAGTCAAACGTTACTAGAATGGCCCATACAAAAGTTTAGCAAAGTTTTTTTTATCATACCTACTCCCCTGTATCATCCAGAGAGTAATGGTCAAGTAGTTAGATGCTGTTAAGATGTGATCTACTTACTAAAAAGAATACTACAAGATACGACATACAAAGATTAGAACCAGATTATACAAAGTATAAAATGTGATATGCGACTTGTGCAGAATCCTTTGCATTCCTTACGAAAACCAGCTGAAATGGGCTTTTCATATAAACCGAACACTTCGGTTTGATACTATGTACCGTCAAACTTATCAGCACCATCCGCAAACATCGCAACTTGAGTCCAAGAGTTTGCCGCATATTGGTAGTCAAGTATGGTGTAGAAACACACCTCAGAAATTTCCGAAGTATGTACCAGAAAGTGCAAAGAGACATATCGGAAATAGACTGTTGGAAGTAGACAAATTGAGGTCATAGGACAGTAATATTTATAGAATAATTTATAGAACAAGTGTATTATAATTTATAAATAAAATTTTTATAATATTATTTTTATAATATTCCGGGTTGGATTTACTGGCCACCCACCAGGCTCCAGATAGGGGAATGCCGACCAGATATGGTGGGTACCGGAAATATTCCGGGGTTGACCAAAACGAGTACCGCTTCCTTGCGGTTAGTATAGGGATCTAGAAAGCAGGGCGGATCCAGGATAGAGGCGATCTGGGCGATAATCCTCAACAGAATATGATACTTTTTTATTTTAAAAATAAAATTAAAAACCAGAGTTTTAAGTCTTGATTTTCTCAATTTTGTATCATTAATGTAACATTAAATATAAAATAAGCAGACCTTAATTTTTTACGTTGCAGAAGTCAAATGAAGCAATACATCGCAAGAAACTACTTGACTTGGCGTGTTGAAAGAGCAACTTCAGTTGGCACCAAATAATGCAACTTACATAAGCAAGGCTAGTCAGAATGAGTTAATTCGTGCCTGTGGATCCTAGCTTCAAGAGGATATTGTGTATAGAGTTCGTAAGAGTATGTTTAATGCGATATTATTTGATGAGACGACAGGTATAAGTCATCAGATCGCTCAGCTCAGCATCTCGCTGAGATATGTGTATGATGGAAAACTTTTTGAGTCATTTGTAGGGGTTCTGGACTCTCATCAATACGTATGATGACTGCGATACTCAAGTTGAACAGAAACTTTCTGGAGAAAAAGTAGCAGAGGCTGTTGCGTCTTTCGTTACTGAGAATCTTCATTTGGACCCAATGAATTGTGTCAATATTGCTACTGGTAACTGCTCCATGATGGTTTCCAATTTGCGTGGTGCTGTGTTAGTTCTTCAAAAAAGAGTGTTCGAAAATGCTATTCATTTTCCATGTTTCGATGACAGTTTCAATTTAACCCTTAGTGCTGCATACAAAGTGGATATAGTAAGAAATTCTGTGGGAGTAGTGAAAGGAATTGTAGCTTTCTTCCATCAGCCTGCTGAACATACTTTTGTCCCGAAAAAGGAATGTCAGCAAGAATGAATTCTTCATCTGAGACGCGATGGACCGATCGATGTGACGGCGTTTCGCAATTTCTTACCATGTATGAAGATGTACACAATGCACTTTTAGTGATTACTTCCTGGAACGATACCTCTAGAATTCCATCCGGAATTTGTCATAGGGTTTCCAACCCTTGCAGAAGTATGTTCTTTTTTTAGTCCTGTGACCACTGGATTACAAAAACACACCTTGGCCATTTCCGAAGCAGAAACGTTGATGGAATGTGTACGCGATACAGTAATTCCTAAGCTCGAAAATGCTGAAATGGAGTTCCACTGTGCGAAAACAATTATTTCAAGTTATGGTGAGGGTTGTTGATAGTAGGGGAAATTACTAGACTTTTAAAAAAATTGTCAAAGTTCCTTGATATATCTAGTAATGATTCATGAGATTTCATTTGCATTATTCGAGGTTCTCAGTTTTCAGTTCCAGTATGATTTTCGCGCATGTGCAGAAAGAGAAAAGCTTCCTTAGCGTGGCCAAACATGCAATTCTGATAATGTGTTCCCTTCTGCCTTCTTGGTAATTTTTTGGAGCAGAAATGGGAATATTCTGAGTGACTTGGAATCGTGATCCCTAATTGACAAATAGAAAAAGTTATTAAAGTACAGCGTAAGTCGTGGGAGATTCGGGCAACATATATCTATACTGCTTTGGTCTAGTGTTATCTTATAACGAAGATTAGTTCAGTCAGAAAGACACGTCATGTTCAAGTCGAACCTATTATTTTGGCATTTTTTGTTTCTGAGCTATATAATTTAATGTTTATGTATTAAATTAAGAAGTGTAATTTTGTCAGACTGGTCAGCTTACTAGTGATTTCCATCAGGTTTAGTCATTACCATCACACTGGTGTCGTTTCGGCAATACCAAAGAAATCTTTCAGTGTGGTTTTGATAAACAGTAGTGTATAATAAAATTCCATAATTTGTAATTATTTTAACTTTAATGTTTAATATTAAATATAGCATATTTAAAACAATCAAGTGAAAAAAGAAATAAATTAGAATTATGCCAATTAATGTGAAAAAATATAGATGTGTGACGGTAATGACAAATGTTATCAGAGTACACGTATTTAGAAAAATTACTAATATTCTGAAAAATAATTGGAGATCTGAATTGAAAGACATCCGAAATCCCCTGCGAGTATTTTTTAGGAGAAAAGAGAAACAGTCCAACGTCTTCGTATATTATCTTAACCAGCGGAAATTATTTTGTATTAAAAAAGGGATGTGGTTGAATTAGGGTATAATATTTATGCAAGTGGATAACTCTTGGAACGTAGATTCCGACGAACAGAAAAAAAAATACAAATACAATTTTCAATTAGGGTCTTCTATTGTATTCAATTAGGGTCTTCTATTCAATTCAGGTCTTCAATTGTATTACAGCGTTGCTTGATATTGAGAAATATTATTAAACTATGATCTATTGTTTCATATGTTGTTTCCAGGAACATAAATAACAAATTTTTGGTCGAAATACCTCGTCCATATATACACTTGAAATCCGAGTTCCGTTGGGTCTCTTGACTCTTCTTGTAAAGGAGGAAGCAACTTTTTTTTGGTTAATTACTAAAATATACTGTTTGGACTCTTCGAAATCATTCGTTGCAATTGGCATGGGTAGGCGAGACAGACAATCTGGTACCTTCACTTGGTTAGTATCAAATATTTCATATGTTAGCCTGCAAGATTATTGCCCAACGGAATAACCTCGGATGTAGCGTTGAAGGTAATGGTTTATGATCTCCAAATATTAGTTGAACTGGTGCGAAATCAGTCCACACAATAAACTCTCTTCCACATAAATATATTATTGCGTACCGCAAATATTAATGTTAAACTTTCTCTCTCAAATTGACTGTAATTAGCTTCAGTTCAGACCGTGGATAATGTTGGCATTTCCTATGACACTGACTTCAGATTTCCATCAGTACCTTTATTGCATAATTGTACTCCTATTCCATCAGTAATATCAATCACGTCTTCTTTAGGGTTGAAAGTCGATAACCTGTCACTATTTGATATTAGTTTCTTGATAAAATCAAATGCTAATTGTTGTTTTTCTCTCCAATTCCAACGGACTCCCTTCCGTGATAGTGCATTTAGATGATGCAATCTTGTGCTTAGATTCAGTATATGCTTAGAAGAAAAGTAACCATGACCAAGAAGGATTTTATTTCAGTTATGTTCATTAGAATAGTGCATTTGGATACTGCCTCCTGATGTTTGGGAAGAGGAACATGCCCCTTTGCAGAAATCAAATGCACTAAATATTCTACTTCTTCCTAAAAGAAATTGACATTTCGACAACCTAACTTTTATGTTCAATTGCTGAATTTTTTTCAAGACAAGTGTTGTTGAGATAATCTTCCATATTTCTTCCGGAAATTATGACGTCATCTAAAAGCGCTTGGGCAAAGGTGAAACTTTCTGAAGTCATCTCCATGAACTTTTGAAATATAAAGGGAGGGCTAGACAATCCAAAAGGTAGACTATGGTACTCATATAATCTCCATGGTGTATGGATTACTAATAATTTCTTAGTTTTTTTCGTTAAACTTTAGTTGAAGGTAAGCTTGATTTATGTCCAAAACTAGAAATGTAGTCGCTCCTTGTAATTTTGATAATCCTCCAGAGTAGGTATGGGGTATAAAATGCTCGTGACGTATTTATTTATTGTTGTTTTAAAATCGGCACAAATCCTTATTACTCCAGGTTGTTTCTTAGGTACTACCGCAGTTGGAGTGACCCAAACCTAATGACTTACTGGGGTTATAATTCCTTGCATCTGAAGTTTTGATAATTCCTCATGCACTTTTCTGCTAAACTGTAAGGGATATGGTATGGTTTCTTTAATGTTAATTTTACGTCTACCGTAAATTTAATTACAATTACAAAATACAAATAAAATGCTGTAACCAAATTTAACACAAATGAATGAAAATAAAAATATATGTTGTAGTTGATGGAAAGTTCCTAAAATGTTGTCCAGTCACCAGTTGAGGGTAATCACATAATCTTCCAGAACAAAAAATATAAATTAAATAAATAAAAATATTTTCACTTATTGTAAAATTCACACTTGAAATATAAACGAAACTGAATGTAGGATCATGACGTCACCAGAACGAAAAGAAATTAAAACTTCTACTCACTAAACACTGAACTTGAAATAAATATAAGTAAAAAAATAAAAAAAGGTTGTTGCATCACTAATGACATCCAATATATTTGAATAGACGACCAACACATCACATCACCATAGCACCATTTAAGATCTCTTTAATGACTGCACATTGAAGAGGTCTGTAAAATACTGGAAACAATTAGGCAAATAAATGGACGCAATACATCGGAATCCAGGGGAAAACTTCACGAAGCTCAGAAGTCGTATGCTTGTCGTAGTATGAAAAACAAGGGCGGTTGAAGTGAAGAGAAGGGGCGGAACAGAGTATATCAATAAACGGAACACGTCAGTATGATGTAACTATTATCAAACATAGAATGACAGACGTAAACATTTTTGATTAGTGAGGACCTCCAACTAGGACAGACAAGTACTAGTTTGACGTGGGAAAATAGTTCAACTCTCTTTTGAATTGTCTTCATTTGTTATGTTACGGTCTATTTCTGCAAGTCTTTGGGATTTCGTTAAAAGTTAGCTTTTGTTGAACGGGGACAGGTATCTGCTTATGGGAACACCGTAGTTCATTGAGATGAGTATTAGAACACTCAAGTGTATTAATTGGAGAATTTTTGGGGGGTACCGAAAGGCGAGGAAGAAAGGATACACCTGGGGTGGAAAAATAAGGTTGACAAACTGTATTATTTTCTTCTTACTGTCTGCTTCAATGGTTGAAATGAATAGGAATTAAGAGGACGTTCTTGCACTAATGAGGTGAAAGTAAAGAATATATTTTATGCGAAACAAAATTGAAATAGCAGAAATCCACTTCTGTTCATGGGAAAGTTAGTGTAAAAGTAAATTTTGATTTTAAAGCTCCTTTTAATCCCCTGCCTTTACTTCTTAATGAAATGAAACTTCAAGGTAAATAAAATTGCTTGAATGCGCGATTTGTTACTTACATGTCTTGAGTGATGAATAATGTTGAAACAATTTAGCGGTCATAAGGATGGGACTTTGAATTCAAATTATAAAATATTCGTTGTTAGATCTTCTAGAAGGATCTGCGCGTCTAAAGAAATCATATATAAAATAGAGCTTTAGAGAAATTCAGTATTACCTTTTTCTATTCTAGTTATTATAAGTGTTAACTCTGAATATTATATTATTTGAGTTACTCTCTGTCTTGTGTAGAACTTTGACATCGTTTAATATTTTCATCAAAGAAGTAAAAAAGAATATTTCTTTTTGATAGATTTTTTGTGACCACTTTTATGCATATCTCTGTTAAAACTTAAAATATAAATCTGATCACTTTTTATGGCCTTTAGGCTTCCATGACTCAGGCCGGGATAGGCTAGGAAAATAATAAGTTGGCGAGGAATTCGGAATCGTAAAGTTTCTAACCTGACGTTGAAATTGAACACTACTGTATGAATTAATTATTCATTTATTTATGGTCTTCCGGCATCTATGGCTCAGGTCGGGACAGTGTCTATCTTGTAGGCATTATCCCGGTATTTGCCTGGGATTAAGAAAATTATTTATTTTATGAAATCAACTACCTCCTTTTTCGAATACCAGGAGCATCTGAAATCGTGGGAGTATCAGGAGTGAAGAAGCCTTTTTAAATTTATTTCTTAGCACAGGTTATTTCTCTTATTAGCAATTTATTTAGAATAATTCTGAGGACAAAGTTATGATTTTAAACATATTTTGTGCGCTTTTGTAAAGTATTGAATTAAGAATAATGCGTTAGAATTTAAGCAATATTTGGGAATTCTCTGGATGCCTTTTAAATAATTGAATAGTTCACTTTAATGATTGGAAAATAAATACTTTTAAAGTGGTATATTTAGTGTAATAATAATGCACAAACACGCGCGCACTGAGAAATCTCCCTTTATAGAAGCCTCTTATTTAGAATTTTGTGATGGCTTTTCATGAAATTTTATATCAGAGAAATAAAGTATGGTATATTGCCTTTATATTTGACTGATAACTGTAATGCAACGCTTCCAGCACATCTAGCCGCAATACAGTACATTTACCACCTTTTTGCTATCAGCACGGCGCGAACACTGAACCCTTTGCCCCGTACGGTATGCATCTTTTAACAGCCCCCAATTATAAAGAGCTACGTATTACCCGGGCGATGATGACCGGCTCTGAGTATTAGCCGCTTACTGCAGTCTATGATTCTTGTCTGATGGTGGAAATACTATTCAACTTTATATTTCAATATATTTTGTATTTCATAAACCATCGAGTCGTTGACGTTGGATGAAAGAATAATAAGGGGTGTTATTTGAAGGAATCGAAACCATATTTTTATCATTTAATAACAGAGCTTGATACCTAAAGTGCGTGTGTGTGTGTGATTTCATATTTAAACAAAATTAATTTGTGAATAAAAGACGCGTTCTAGTGGTTGTTTTCAACATTAATATATTATTAATATAGGGTATGCTAATATTTTTGAACTAGACAAATAAAGCAGAAAGTCATGGCCGTTAAACTCTTTGTAGCAGCAAATTATCGCATAATATGGTGTAATGTGATGTAATTTGTCATTCGTAAAACTCTGGAAAACTTCAGTCCGTTAGTTTCCTTGATAGAGCCGATGGAATTTTTTATTTTTTTAATCTTACTTACATACTTACTATATGCCTTAACGGCGTCTCGGTCTTCCTAACGGCCCTCCGGTCTACAATATGGAATATAACCTTCGCTTCGCTCCCATCCGAGCTACATGGCCTGCCGACCTTAGTCGTCGCGATTTCATTATTCGTACATCGAATGAGTCGTAAAATCCGTGAAGTTCTTCGTTATGCAGTCTCCTCCATTCTGCAGTCACCTCGTCCAGTCAAATCGTCCTCAGCAGTCACAATAAATTTATTGTTATAAGTTTACAACACTGCTTCACAGATGGCAACATTATTCATGGTTTTCGGTTTGGAGGAAATTATTTGTCAAGAAGATGAATATGAGGAGTCCAAATGCGATGTCACCAGTTGACAATGTTACCAACCTATTATAAAGTTGAAGTATTTCAAATGGCACTACGACGGTTTACGGCATATTTCGTACCCTCTAGTAATGATGCACAACATATGTGAAGCACAGACAGCAGTGTTGCAAACTGTACAAAATATACAATATTCAATCGTGACAATGTCGGTTCTCCACATTGAGCTTGATATAGTGTCCATCGTTTGCAACACTGCACCGCTATATTTTTCTTTCTTACTAGTACTTTTAAATTTTGTATTAATTAATATAAAGTACCATTTCAAAAAAAAATTATTGTGAGTTGGCAACACTGCTTTACGGATGGCAACACTGTTTGCGCATTTCGTTACAACTTTTTGTAATTTGTTTTATTAAGTTCCTAAAGTTTTATTCCGCTTGCTCTAACCATTTTCAAGTTAAGGTAAATAGGGGAAATATGGGCGGACGGAAGGTACAAGATGAAATTTCTTGTTGCGTGGGTTGGCAGCACTGTTGGAATCTTGGTTGCGACTGTAAGTTGTGTGAAACATGGAAGCTGAAATTTAAGAGAATATTAATGGTTTGAAGGTAAATGATGTACGATTTTCTTGCCTCATAAAATGTCTGTTGTTATTCTACACCTATAGAACATAAGATATTGTCCGAATATATAAAACAATTACGAAAAATTGGATACTCACGTGTAGGGCCCAAGGTGTTTCCCTTTGTTCTCAAGGCACGGCGCGCGTTTGCAAAATCGTGTACGAACAGTGTTGCAAATCTAAATAATATGGGGTAATATGAATTGAGTCATTCGGCGAAATATGGGTACGTGGATTTACTTGGGGAATATGGTCAGGAGACAAAAGGTCTCGTGAAAGCGACACAGGGTACGTTTCAAATACAGGGCTCGATAGATTGAACAAGTAGATAAGTCTCGCAAGTATGAATCCTGTCCCGTCCCGTGAAAATAGTAAGAGTGATGACAGAAAGATGGAATGGCAGACAAAACAACTTAACATAAAATAATTCTAAGTAGAAATGTGTATGCTAAAAATATTTTCGTTGTAAAATGTTGATTTTTTTTTTCAGATGCCACGCAACTACACGAGAACATTTAAAAGACAAACATGGGAAGTGGAGCACTTGGAGAGAGCTATTGCAGTTGTACGAAATAGGGACTGTTCCTTACAACAAGCAACAGATACATATTCCGTGCCTAGAGAAACACTAAGAAGATACATTGCCCAAGGTACGTACAACAATATTGTGAAGTCAAAATTAGGACGAAAGCCTGAATTAGGGGAACATGCTGAAATGGCTAGCCGCACATTTGAAAGAACTTTCCAAGTGTGGGTTTTCTTTAACTAGAACCCAAGCCAGGTCTTCGGCGTTTCAGTATATGGAATCATTGAATGTAAAGCATTGCTTCAACCAAGGAACGGAAAAAGCTGGCTGGGATTCGCTATCGGGATTTTTGCAGAGACATCCTGATCTTGCAATTCGGAAGGAAGAGACACTTCCCATTCACCGCGCTGTGGGATTAACAGAGGAAATTGTTCAACAGTTCTACGAACTTTTAGAAGGAAAACTCAAGGAGCTTAATCTGTTTGATAAACCAAATCGTATCGCAAATTGTGATGAAACGGACTGCAACTTAACAATAAACCAAGAAATGTTATTGCCGAAATGGGACACATATGTACCGGGTGTGTCCCCTAAGGAAAGAGGAGAAACCGTTACTTTAATAGGCTGTTTTACCGCCGCAGGGAATTTCATGCTTCCTACATTAATTTTTCGTGATAAGCGACAAAGACCAGAACTTTTGGACACTTTACCTCCTGGCTCAAAAATATACATGTCAGACTCAGGTTACGTCAATTCTCCTTCATTCGTGAATTTGTTCAATTCCTTTCTGTCAGCAAACAGAATCCAGCAATGCTTATTGTAGATGGACACGAATCTCATGCGGGAAACGTTGCTATGCTAGAATTTGCGAGGGAAAATGGTCTTACTTTGATGTGCCTTCCCCCACATACGACACACTTCCTGCAGCCTACGGACCGTACGTTCTTCAAACCGCTGAATAATGCGTTTTATAAGTGTGTTTCTCAATTTGTGAATAAATATGGAGGTCGCGCTTTAACACGATTTGACTTCTGTCGAAGTCTTACTACTGCTTGGAACGCATGTGTCATTGCAGCTACAGCAGTCAACGGTTTTAAGTCCACAGGAAACTTTCCTGTAAACAGATTCGCCATTCCTGGCTATGCATTCCTCCCACAAGCTTCAACTCCGTTAAGAGGTCCAGAGGAAACTACTCCTGTTTCTGACACATGTATGCAACTTGAAACACAACATAGTGGACAGCAGGCGATGCCAGAGAGTAGACTTACTACTAGTTTATATCTTCCAGCAACTAGTGGTGCATCTCAAGCCTCCTCAAGATGTGAGAAGCTCCTCAAGTCTTCAGAGACCTCAAAGAAAACGAGTACCAGCATCATCAACACCATCTCTCAGAAAACTACTCAAGACGATCTCACCAGTTCCATCCCTTCATCATAATATTCATACTGCAAACGGAAGACGCACAGTAGGCAGTTCCAAAGAATTGACAACAGACGAAAATCTGATGATGAAAAAGCGAAGGAAATCTACAACGACAAAGGAAGGTAAGACGACGATGAACGCCGAAGTTTCTGAGAATAACACTGACTTTCAATGTTCAGTGTGCCAAGGGTGGTTCCATGATGATCACAATGGAGAAGAGTGGGTCAAGTGTACACGATGTTTGATGTGGTATCATTTTGAATGTGTTCATTTTGAAACCAAGAAGAAGTTTATCTGTCCTCAGTGTCCTTAGGCAGAATTCTTAACTTCACCAGTTCCATGTAATATTTTTTCATTTTTATTTATGTTCCATGTAATCGCACATCGCAATTATGCGTGTAGTACTAAACAGTAAGCGTAATGTACTAAGGTTTGCTAATACTTCTATGGCATAATACACAAGCTTTGTTATTACCGAATGTTGTTTCTATTGTTTAATAAATTACTGAAATACAGAACTTTATTTCGGGAACTTCCCATATTCCTCCTATTTACCCTATTCAATTTCAAGCTGCATACTGCCCATTAGGTGATATTTTTGACATTTCAAGTTCCAGGACCCCCTAGCACCTCTCCATATGGTCCATAGCACCTTAAAATTTGGTGATCTCCATATCTTCGGATGCGCTGTCTGCAATGGATTTGTGCAACAACCACCATGACCCTTCCTTGTGATGATCACGTTCTCGATTAAATAAAACGTATATATTAAAAATACTATTTATTATATATAATATTAAAATTGCCGTCACGCACTGACATTTTCACAACCAGCATTTACACTTTGATATACATTTCCCAAACTTTCTGAAAGCATTGGCCCAACAAACCTCTCTAATGTACTACTTAATAGGGGAATGTTTGAAGTTTTATTTTCATTAAAACAAGATCAAGTTGTAGGTAGTAACAGCATAGAGGAAGATAAAAAGAGCCTCACATACTGACATGATCCTGCAATCGAGTTTAAATTATACTTGCCAGGCCGTAAATAAAACTAGACAGAAATAGGTCATTCATTTATGTCAATATATTAAAAAAACGTAATTTGTATATATTTTTAATTTTGCATTCCAACATTTTTAGATCTATAATTAATAATTAGAATTAGTAGAATCGTAGTTTTTTTTTAACTTTTTAAATAATCCAACAACAGAAAGAAACTCACTATGGATTTGTACTGAGACTTGTTAAAGTAAACACACACATCGTATACCCAGGGCTGCAGCTTGTATTTTTGGAAGGGGAGAAATTTCCGATTTTGGCGAGCCCCTTCGAAGGAGCCAAAAATGTACAACACCCCCTTCCTTATCTTCACTTGCCGCATCCAGTCCGGTGTTTGGGGGCGTGATTCTCCCAGACTCCCATGTGAGGGATGTCACCCCCTAAATTCCGAGCGCATCCTCAACTTAAAAATTTTTAGGTCGAAAACAATAAACTGTACAAAACTGCACGTACACCCTCCTTTTTTCGCTTTACACCCCCAAACTGAAAATCCTGGCGGAATCCCTGGGAGGCACGTGCACCCTTTGCTCTCCCGTACTTGCGGCTCTGGGTACTTTCCAAGAGCTGATTGCACTAATCTACGAAATGTTCACTGTATGTTTGACTTTTTACTACAGAGCTTCACTTATTCGTAGAATCGCTCTGATATTGATTTAAAAATTTTAACTTTTGGAACAACAATTTTGGCCACACATTATTTTTTATAGTGATATTTTATCTAGGATCTGTAACTGAGTCCATTAGTTGATTTCTATCAGAATGTACAATAATAAAACAATACTTACAAGGTAAATTCATCTAATGACTCACAGATGTCAGTGTGTGACGAAAAGATATCAGTGCGTGACACTGTGTTTTTCCTCCTTTACGCTTATTATATTAATATATTTTGTTTTTTTTTATGGAAATGAACCTTAACATATTCATCTTGAATGTGGTCTTCTGAATTTTGTAGGGGGGTCCATACTTTCAGAGAATTTGGGGGAAATGTATGTCAGAGTGCAAGTGCGGGTTGCAAAAATGTCAGTGTGTGACGACAACTTTAAATAATATATAGTATTCTTATTGATTACGTGTTCTTTCAACGGAGATGTATTTTTCAATGTCTCCTCTATCCAACGGTGTGCCGAAATCGCCTTTGTTGCAATTATAACAGAAGTTATAAGGCAATTAAAGTCGAAAAGTGTATTCTAAATGTCAGTGCGTGACGCGTGGATTCGCTCAATACACCTTTGTGATTTGGAAACGGCTGTAGATAATGAGATCTTGGGCAGGAGTAATCGAGTAAGGACCGCACCTAAAACTGCGCAGTACGATCATGGTGGCCATCTTGAAGTCCACCATCTTGGATTGAATAAGAAGGGGGTCGTGTGACATATCGTTTTGGGGTAGCTTTTCACCATAAACACACATCTGTAGTTATTTGCAACTTATCTCGAATAATGAAAGCGTTAAAAGAATATGGGTGGTCGAAATTAATAAGTTTCGTTTTAGTAAATATTTTTCATCTGGCATACCGGTAACTTCCAAAATTGTTGGAATCCATGTAGAAATACTCTGTGCAAGATTTCAACACCATCAGATTTCAAATTTCAAACTTGTGCGTTATATTATAGAATGTAAATGCATTCAAAACGTTGGGTCGCGGGCGGGCTGGTTTAATATTCTTCAATTGAACTAAGTTTTTTCATGGATACGAGCTCTACGATACGATACTGGAGTGACTGCTTGTGTCGAAAGATAGACACTAGAGCAAATATTAAGATCGTTTGTCCACTTCCAGTTTAATCCAATGTGGACCAAATTTTCAGTTATAACTCAGTTTTATTAGCTTCTCATCGCTGTGTGGTCCGTTTTCCTATTTAAGTCTTAATTTCTGAGTTATTCGTATTGTAATACTATACCGAACTCTGCATATAATAGAAAATACTGCAGATAATATTTACTCTCTTTTTTTGCCAGAATTAACATATAAATAAGAAAACGGACCTCACAGCGATATCAAGCGTACAAACGTGAGTTAGGACCGAAATTTTTTTGTCTATATTGGTTTAGACTGGAAGTGGACAGATGATATTAAGTGTCCTCCCCGATCCCAGGCTTCATATGTTCCTGAAATTTTGAAGGCAGCAGTCAGTCCAGTATAGCCTTTAGATGAAAATCATTGGTTTACTCTGTTGATGAATAAGGACTTTCTCTGAGCTCCAAATTAACAAGGAAGTATGCCATCAGTTGAGCACAGGGATTGAGGATAAGACACTTTAGGGCTCATTTTCATGAAGGCTTGCGTTGCTTGCTTTGCTTGCTATTTGGGTGAATAACCAATTGAAACACGTAGTATTTCGTTTATAGTTTTATTACGTGGTGTAACACGTGTTTCAATTGGCTATTCACTCAAATCGCAAGCCTTACTGGGCTTTATGATGAATAGCTTTATAACACGTTCATAGCTGTGTGAGGAGTTATCTCTTGGCCATTTTAAAATTATAATATTTCAAACAAGTTGATTTTCTACTAGTAACACTCAGCCGTGTTCAGAAACGTTATTTGGAGTGACTAGCGCTGTACTAACAAGTGATTAACAACCTTTTAACATTGGGAGTCACTTGTTAGTACAGCACTAGTCACTCCAAATAACGTTTCTGAATACGGTTGAGTGTTACTAGCAGAAAATCGACTTGTTTGAAATGTGACTCTTTGTTTATGGTTGTAATACATATACATAGACGTCAGCCACTTAACCGTTGGTCGTTAACAATGATCTGCCATCATGAAACACCGTAGTTCTTCGAGTGGCGCTAAGAAACGAGTCTGTTAGCGACACTAACATATATACAGCTAATTTCGGATCTAGCGAACTATAAGCCCGATTTTGATGCTTGAACTTGCACTTGAAAGCTCTTTGCCATACTAAAACACAGAAAAAAAAAAGAACTGGGTCGGTAGGACTTCCCTGGGACCCCCTAGAGCGGTTTGAAAAAAATATCAAAATTTCATATTTCTGATAATAGCACTGATCCCAGACCATATCGTAATGACCAGCGTGTATAGCTAACACGTGGACATTGCATAAACAATAACACACAAGTTTATAGGACAAACATGTGGTTATGCAAGTAAACAAATAATACATACACATTGGAGCAGACGACGGTCAACTCCTCAAACTAACACCAGATGGAGCGAATAACGGAAGACAGAGGGAGCTGGAGTCAAGTAGAAGCAAGAGGAACCACCCCTACATTCACCTTTAAAAAGGACCTGCACAGAGCGAGAGCCCCAACTGACCTGGCAGGTCGATGACAAGCCTCGTGTTTGTACCACTATTGCCAGGTATTTTTGATCCTTCCTACGTCATCATCCTTCGTCTCTTCTCGCCACGTCGGAAAGAATCTTGTGGACCAGACTTATCTAGCCAAGGGGTCACAATTTTTATCTGAGGTGGAAGGAGTGTTCGACACCTGGGCTGCTATCCCCACGGGTGGCCCTACCTTGATTGTTTCATCATTTCATTATCATTGACTACTGCAATGGACAAGGACATGATTACGTGTCAACACTCAGGACTTCCCCCAGTCGTACTAACACCTCATTCAGGCCAAGCAATAGGAATAGACAAACGCCAAGGACAAAAACATCGTTCACGTTCCAGATCACCATTCCATCCAACTTCATCATCCGGACGATCAGCGAAGAAACCTCATACGCTTAGTGAAACAGACTCAGATCAAGAACTACAAATGGACATAGCCAACCACGAACAAGCTCAAACGACAGAAGACTCTACCAAACAACTAGAATACAACTTTATTCTTACTAACTACGATCCAAAATTCCAGAACCTCAAAATTCTACTCCAACAGTTCTTAAAATATGTGCCACGGACAGCTATTCGCGAACTGAAACCAACTAGGAACGGTATCATAGTCAAGACCTCCGATTCCTATCTAGCACAGAAGATACGAAATAAACACACATTTGAGATTTTCGGTAAATCAGCTTCACTAACTAGACTCACAGATCAACGCATAAAACAGCCACCACCACCGCGTAAAATTCCTTCGCTATCTGTCGTAATCCGCGGTGTACTTCCTAGCATACCTGTTGACGATATAGAAGCAGAACTACGCGAAGAAGGTCATACTATCAACAAATGTTTACGCATAATGTGCAATGCAGGTCCCACTTATCTTGTTCGAGTCCTAACTAATTCTCAAGAAACAATAAACTTATTACTCAGCGAGGGAGCATACATATACAGACACCGTCATCGAGTAGAGCCTTCCCACACCCCTGCTCCACTACCCGTGCGTTGCGAGCGGTGTCAACAGTACAACTCACACCCTACCAACAAGTGTCCAAATCAACCGACTTGTGCTTTCTGCTCTGGATCTCATGGGACCAAAGTCTGTCCTAACATGCAAGCACCACCAAAATGCACAACTTGTCATGAACAGCACCCAACATTTAGCTACAAATGTAAAGCTAGGCCTACTCCAGAGACATCCAAACCAGAGCTCGTGGTACCAATACGGACACCTGAAACTCAAACAGCTACAGCAAATCAAGTTACATCAACCAATGAGCCAATCACCATCAACCAACTTCTTGCTTTCATCACTCTTACACTGCAAAATATCCATCCGTTTCAACGCCAACATGTATTGCAGCAAATCCAACACGCCGCACGCTCGACTCTTCATGTTAACTTCACCGCTACTTACTCCGGCCCTTATGCTCATT
The DNA here is from genome assembly GCA_022664845.1 of Lepisma saccharinum. Classification (NCBI taxonomy): domain Eukaryota; kingdom Metazoa; phylum Arthropoda; class Insecta; order Zygentoma; family Lepismatidae; genus Lepisma; species Lepisma saccharinum. The sequence goes on from JAGDQP010013912.1 coordinate 42,202, forward strand.
TCTATGCAAAAACGTATGAAACAGCAGTATAAGAGAACCAACAACTCAAATTTAGTACTAATTTCCATGGCACTCATCTTTCTATTCATTAATATACGCTCACTGCAAGAACATAAACTACTATTTGAACATCTATTACTCGAGGAAAACGTTAACGCCTTTCTTCTAAATGAAACCCATCTTAAGCACAACCAAAGCTGCAAATTCCCACGCTATACCTTCTTACGACAAGACAGTTCTCTCCCTGCACTACGGGCCAACGGAGGGGTAGCCATTGGATTCAGTACCAAGACACCTCATCGCCTCCACTCACCACAATTAGCACAGCTACCGGAACATATCATTACAACTCTCTACTACAAGAGCATCTCAATCACCATGGCTACAATATACATCCGACCAGGGCATGCCATATCGCAAATCTTTTTCACCTACATTTCTAATAATTTCCGCAATTATATAATTATGGCTGACCTAAACATACATAGTCGATCAAACCTAGAAAAGGACCAATTTCAGCATTTCATCCTCACAGAAACCACAGGCACCATACTACCAATTCCAAAACCCAGCAGGCCAGAATCAAACACAACTCCAGATGTAATAATTGTATCGACCAATCTCACATCACGTAGCCACATTACAGTTCTGGATCTCATCGGTAGCGACCACGCGCCCATCAAACTAGCATTAGACTATCCCAATCATCAACGAACGTCAACACCTCCGCCTCGCACCACTCTCCGTTTCGATAAGGCAAATTGGACAGGATACAGAACGTACATCAGTCAACAGCTAGAATATATAGAACCTCCTACAACAGAACCAGAACTATACTCCTGTGTCGACAAACTTACCTCCACACTTCAAACCGCCTCTAACCAATTCATACCTACAACCACTACTACACCCTATCGTCCAAAGTTACCACCCCAATACCTTCAACTAATAACTAGATCACGCCAGTTCTACAAAGATTATAAGCGTACTGGAAACCTAGAATCGCTTCGACTACATCGCCACCTACAACGAACTGTACGCAATTACCTTAAGGCATACAAACTCCGCGCCTGGATCAAAACCTGCAATAACCTGAAAGACACTAATCATCCAAGCAAATATTGGAAGCGCTTCAACATGCTGAATGGAAAATACACAACTACACCTTACCCACTCATAGCTGACGATCAACCCTTGCACTCCGACAAAGACAAAGCCGATGCCTTTGCTACCTACCTTCAAGATGTATTCACTCCACTTCCACCGGACAGACCATTCCATCACCATCCCGTCACCAGACTAAACCTTGCCTCACCTGACTTACAACCCAGTATCACCCACACGGTTTCCGAACATAATCCTCTCACCTCTTCCATCACTGTTGACGATATCACTCAAATCACTACATCCAAACGAAGCACTGCACCAGGCATAGACTCTATTACTTACCGCCATATCAAAGAAGCTCCCTACACACTCCTTCACCTACTTTCTTGTATATACATGTTCATTCTTCGCACTGGCTTCATTCCCACTGACTGGAAGACCTCAAAAACCCTTATGTTTCTGAAACCTCACAAACCACCACACACAGTATCATCATATAGGCCTATCCAACTAACTGCAACCTTAGGTAAAATCCTTGAACGCATTATTGTCCACCGTCTCCACACTCACCTAACCGCGCACAATCTCCTACCTCCCTACCAAGCTGGATTTAGACCCTCATATGGTATCAATGATCAACTCCTACGCCTAACTACCATCATCACAAACCATTATAATAAATCCCAACCATCATGTCTAGTACTATTTGATTTAGAAAAGGCATTTGACAAAGTTTGGCACGATGCGCTCATCTACAAACTCCTCTCCTTTCGACTCCCAATAGCATACATACGCTTCATATACAGTTTTCTTACCAACCGTTTGGCCTATATTTCCATAAATTCATCCTTTTCTCATCCGATTTTCATCCACTCTGGAGTACCTCAAGGATCGTCCCTTTCGCCCCTTCTCTACCTCCTTTACGTTGCCGACTTCCCACATCTACCTACTAATATCCATATATTCCAGTATGCCGACGACACTGCCTTCCTTGCTCTCGCCAAAACCATCCACCAAATTAACACTCACATGACAGAAGCCATCAATAGATTCACAGCCTGGTGTAGCAAATGGAGACTTAAAATCAATCCACTAAAAACTCAGGCTATTGTGTTCATCCCGCCAAGAAGACGTTCCCGAGTTCACCGCAATCCCAGGCTCCTCTCTCTTTCCGTCTATAACACACCCATCATACCGACACGAACTGTTACATACCTAGGAATTACATTTGACCATCGTCTAACCTGGCGGCCGCACCTCACCACAGTCACAACAAAGGCTTACAACAGACTAAACCTTCTGAAACGCCTGACTGGTACAACCTGGGGACTACTACCTAAAACAGTTCTTAATACCTACAAAGCTTTCTTACGCCCCGTTCTCACATATGGTTTCACGGCCTGGACAGCAGCTACCCTATTCTACTATCAGAAACTTAAAATCCTTGAACGGCATGCCCTCCGGATAGCTTTTCGCATTAAATTACCCAGCCCTACTGCCGAACTCTACGAGCGCACACCGTTTTTACACATTCTTTACCATCTTGAAACCTTACGCCTCAAGTATCTACAACAACGCATTGACACTGAACATCCGCTACTATTCGAAACTATACACACCACAACCATTCAAAATCCACGCAACATCAGCACTCCCTCACCACTTGCATTACTCTTCTCGCTATACCGATACACTATACCTCCAGACCACGCGGACTATGACCTTGCCACCTCTCTCCACACTCCAATCATCCAGACACATGTTGCACCATCATATGTAGCACAGTAATTTCACAATACTCACAGGATCCATACTGTCTACATCAGTCTAGAGCAACCCCTAGACAGAAGATAACCAGCATTCGTCTTTCTAACCAACCTCAAGTGTTGTGGCGTCTATAGCACTTCATCTTCATCAACCCACCATAGTAAATGATTATGAGGCAAACTCATAATATTCCCAGACAATATTATGATGATTAAAGATATATAGATAATAAAGGTATAATAATATCCCCATGACCACCTGAAACGGTCCTGCGCCCCTGTATTTCCTAAACATCCCTTCCCCAATAGAGGGTGTACCCCTCTGAATGGCGCCAGCTTCACCTGGCAAAAAAAAGCAAGAGCCATCACTCATTTCCCCTGGGTGGTCAGCTTCTCTCCTTCAACCGTTCGCAGTTTGCTAAGAAACTGGAACATCCTAGTACGTAGTTCGCTAAGGAACTGGTACTATCCCGCACAGGTAGTTCGCCAAGGAACTGGTGTGCATTCTCACACAAGTCCTAACTCAACCTGTACATAGTTCGCCAAGGAACTGGTACAAATACCTGGCACGTAATTCGCTAAGGAATTGGTGGTATCCGCACACGTAGTTCGCCAAGGAACTGGTGTGTACTCTCACCTTAAATATTCTCCGTACGTAGTTCGCTAAGGAACTGGTACAACTCCCCGACACGCAGCTCGCTAAGGAACTGGTGTCATCCTATTTTCCAGGATCTCTAACTGATCACTATTAAATAAGACATCTTTAATCATTTGTAATCAGATAACTGTAAACTGTGTTCTTCGGGACGGTAATTTTGTTAATTTTGTTCTTGTATGTAAATAAAGGGTTGAGGACTATAAACCAATCCCGTACATCTTTGACTCTACCAAATCAAAACTGAAGGGAACATTACATGGTGGTAGGCGTCGACTTCACATTTTAAGGGTGAAGAAGGCAAAAAGTGCCCAAAGAGTGCACAAAAAGAAAGCCTAAAATACCCATTATATTTAATCTTGTCAAGCGATTATATTCTATTCTTGAGTATCACTGTTTGTCAGGTATATGGTTAATATTGCTGGGTTAGGATAGGGAATTAGATTTTCAAATGTCATTTCATAAACCTCTTATAAAACACGTTTTATGAGTAAATGCCAGTAAACACAAGAGCTGGTGGTCGAAACACAAATTTTGAAAAAGAAAACGAAAATAGCGAGATCGGCGAGATGGCAACTCCATTAAAGCCATCCTTCAATTTGCCTCACTTAACAAAGTTTTCTGGGCACATTAACGAGGACCCGGACAGATTTTTTATGTTATTTGAACATTTAGCTTCTTTGCAACAGTGGGACGATATGAAACGGAAAGAGCTATTGACGATGTATCTTCAGGATACAGCTTTGGACTTGGTATCCCAATTAAAATCACAAAACTTTCTAGGTGAGACAACTTACGCACAATTAAAAGATAAGCTTGTCAGCCTGTGTAGACCG
>JAGDQP010013913.1:0-10720 GCA_022664845.1 Lepisma saccharinum
CAAATGCCTTGCATATACGGCGACTTGATGCGGCAGCTGACAGGCTCACTTTAAAGTCACACAACAAAGACACGCGAATAAGTTGCTCCGATACCTCCATTCCTCTTTTAAACTGGACAAACCATGGATACTGTGTGTGAGCACCGTACCTGTATTACTGAAAGTGGGTGGGCAGACTAAGTCCCGATCGCTTGGCAGGCACGTGCATCATTTCGTTTCCTATCTGTGAGCGCATGATTAATGGGACGTGGAAAACGGCAGAAACTGTTTTGGTGACTTTATAGTCAGTGACAAATTCAGCATACATATTTAAGGCCATTGGCATAACGAATACTTACATCTGCAAGTAGGTAATTGATTTCAATGTACCAAAAATGAAAGATGGACCAATATTACCTTGGCCCCAGATGCCACTTCATGCCATTAATTTCCCTATTGCTTTCATTTCACATGTATCACTGCAACGTGTGTTTGTATCTCACCAGTAACGTACATTTTTTATCACCCAATGGACTAAAACTGAAAAGCATCACTGAGCATTATTTTTACTAACAATATTTTTTGTTAGTGTCATGTTGCGCTAACTTCCATGCCTTCCATCGGTGGCGTCCTGACAAGTGATGTTATAGTTGAAGTTTGAAAGGATTACATTTGTTTGCCATTTGTACGTATTTCACTTTTACGAGTCGGACCATGCTCCCGAGATAATACTTTTGCTGGGCTCTTCATAACTTCTGGAAGCACAGCTCACTCACCGCAAAGTTATCTGTAGCTTTAAATTTAGTTATTAATTTTCGTACAGCGCTCTCTAAACCGATTGGCGATTATGTGGGTTTGCTCTGAACTCATTGTCAATTTGGGAGCAACTATGTCCACCAAGAGGCATATGATCTAAATCCTTTTTTGACAGAAACTTAGCGTGTTTTGTAACAAAAAAATACACACACACACTTATAATACACATTTTGCAAATATGCACATGCTATGACACCGATACATGACAACTGCAACGATCCTGGGCACGAAATGTTCACATAAAACAATAAACATTATATGAAGGAAGAATGAAAATACATTCCAGTCCTTGATCGTTTACGAGAGAAATTTTCCAGACTTATAAACATTCGATGCTTTTGTTGCCATGGCACGGCTATAGCTGTTCAACTGTAAAATATATCGTGAAACGGTTTTCACCGTTTCAATTTTCTTTGAAAATTCTTACATAGATTAATGTGGCACATCAAATTATTCCCGTTAAAAATTGAGTTAAATCAAATATGTTGGATTCAAAGATAAGGTCGATCACATTGACAAATTCACCCCACCCACATTGAGCACTTACATCATGAAAAAATTCTAGTCCATTTGCAAAATAAGTGTCCCTTTCCAGATTTAAAAAAACACCCTGTCTAAATAATAAGCAGGGTACAGCTGTAGAGTTCATATGTTTTTACAAAATAAATGTAATGATAGAGGATTAAGTACTACGTTAATTCTCGAAGTGAAGTAGGTTTCAATCGGAAAAACCAGTATTCGTTATTTGTACAGACTATTTTAACTTGCTTTCGGTATTTATATACACTGGAGAATATTTTATGGTGTGCCTTTTGACATATGTTTTGTGAACACAGATATATCCATCCCGTTAACTTACCTTCGCTTCATATAAGTAGTTTCGTTCTGCTATGTAATTCTCAATTTAGGATATGTAAAATTGTTTTTCCTAAATGAGAAAGTTAATTCCTTTCTCAAAAATAAGAAAACTTTACTAATTAGTTTTACGTATGAAGGCTTGGACATAGAATTACGGACGTAGAACATCTAACAATGTTTTTGGTTGTGCAAGATCGCGGTGACAATCCTATACTTAATTTATTCACTTGTTTTCCTCCTTTCGCACTGCAAATTTCTATAGTATCATTCATTGTGTTATTTCGGGATATCATTATACAGTAAGCGCAACACCCACGTGTTATTCATTACCAATTTCGATTTCGTGACGACTTTCTCGAGAATTTCGGGTTGTATTTAGTAAGAAATATTTCACAGAATATATGTTCAATAATAAATCTGTATTCCATAAGTTTCTCTATTATGTTTTGCTAAAGTTTTATATTAATCACATTTTTGAAAGTGTACTCATACGGCATATTATCAGCATAAATTAGAAAGTAATTTCTCAAAATATTTATACGTTGTGATATCTTCAAGTTTCAAGTATTATTTGCGTCCTTGCTATTGATATGATAGTACTTTTCTTGAATGAAACACTTCAATTATTTTAACCATGCTCTGGTGTCTATATACCATGAATATACATTTGAACACAAGGTAGTCTGGGAATAGTGCATGCCGAGAACAGTGAAATCATGAAATTAATCTTTGTTGATGGCGTTCATAGTCCTCACATTGCAACAGGAGCTAATCGTAGAGTCAAGTGACTAAATAGTCACTTAATATATTGTAGTCAAACAATACCATACATTCACATTTATCTCCCTAATATTACATAACAATCATGAAGTACAAGAACTGGCTCTCGAATGCATTTTAATATTTTACTGTATTATGGTGTGAAAACAGAAGAAAATCGTCCATTAGATAAGCAACACATTATTAAAAATACGCATATTTTCATGCGCAAACTACATAATTATTTTAGGCGAATATTTCAAAACATTTTTTTTTTCGTTGATTTTTAACCTTGTTTTCTTCCCCAGAAAATATTATATCTCACGTGTATAAGCGCTTCCAAATCGTTTAATCTCATATTCAAAATATTTTTTTCCTTCTATGTCTTTATCTAACAAAGATAGGTTTTGGCATCATTATTTCGGTTTTGAGCGTAACTATGTTGTAATATGTACACTAAAATTATATAAGCATGTAATTTTTGCTGACTTTCTAATAGTTTGAACTTGGTTCAAAAAATTGTTAAACTTTTAAAAATTGTCTTTCGTTGATAAGTAACTTATCATCATTTAAGAATTTGAGGGAAAGTAGTAAAAAATTTAAGAGGAAATTGTTAGCAAAGCATTTGTGCTGTTTATGAAATCGTAGATATATTTGCGATTTTGTCTGATGGTTGTGTCTTATGCTTTGACCTCTTTTAATGTAGAATTGTCGGTGTGAGCAATGAAATAATAATGAATCCAGTTGTTGTCCTGACGCGGTTACCAGATTCAATGGCGGAAGGTATAACCCAAAAATATGTAGAGGAGGGTACTGATGCATCTAACACTGTGCAAACAGATATTACGGAACAGGACTTTTCTGACGACAGGTATGTCTTAAATTTCGATATTCATTTACTATTATCTACTTTCTGTCTACCTACTAGGTACCTTAATTTTTTACCCTTGTATTTGCTGCTTATTGCAGAGTGACTCGAACCTTTATATTCACATTTGATCGTTGTGTTATATTGAAATGTCATAATTAATTTCGATAGCAGTAAAAACAATTTTCAAAAATGGTCACATTGAAATACATTTTATTTATAGACTTGAGTCATCTAAGGCTCTGGTCGTGATAGAAGAGGGTAAAAAATTCTAGAAGGGGTCGGCCAGGGCCTGTTTCGAGGGAGCCATCCCGGCATTTCACTGGCGTTACTGATGAAAATCCCTGAAAAAAAAACTTCAGTCATGGTGGTTGGCCACTGGGTTCGAACCCACGACCTCCAGAATGCTCGACAACGCTCTACCATTGAACAACGGCGGCTCGGTGAGGTCACATTCTTTCAGCCTATTTTGCTTTAGAACTCAGCAAATCGATCTCATTACATGAAGTCAGTGATTATGTGTCAATTGTGTATTTCGATACACATGTGAGGGAAAGGGAGAAACACTTAAAAGTATAAGTTTTTTAGAAATAAAATAAGAATTTCAATCGCCTCATTGCTGTATACTTGATCATGTATTTCGAATGCAATTAATACATTATTCTAAGAAGAATATTAAAATATGAAATATGTGTCATGAAAATGTTGTGTGTGTTTCAGTTTGGAGCAATTTTAGCTAGAGAAAATTAATATTTTATGAGATGCGTTAATATAGAAGGTAAAACTATGATTCCTTTCAGGTCTGTGTCTTCAACCAATCACCAAACTATGTATTACAAAAATTTATGTTATTACTTAAAGTGGTAACTTTTATAATATATAACGTAATTATCAGGTATCGTTGCTTTTAATGTTCAAATTCAATCAGACAAGTTTTCGTGTTTGTTTGGGTGTGTTACTGAGAAAACAGATTCAAAAGAGCAACATCCCTAAATATTGTTAATAGTGAATTATCGTCTTATTAATGCTTCGAGAACCTTATTTTTCGTAGAAATGCATTAGTGGCAAAATCAGTCTTACTTTCTAAAGTTGTTTCTGGTTTATATTAAAAGTAGTCATTAGTCCTGATAAGATGTTGATATTTTATTTCTAATTCTTCACACATAGGTTGCAAAAGCCTGTAAAAAATCAATTTCTAAAAAAATGCTACTCTTTCGCATGGGGTATGAAAAGGACTCATTTGCAGCAGAGACTGAAAAATTAGTTATTGCTAATATCTTGTGACACTTCTTTTTTATTATTTATCCGTTTCTATTTCAATATCTCGTTCTAGTAGCATGGGACATCGAACAGGCGGTGGGTAGATTCTTTTTAATACTCGGTCAAAGAATGCATCTTAAGAAAGCCCCTTGATATCGTCTGCATCCCGTCCTACGTTTTCCCAGATGACTAAAACTGAATTCAAATCAAGATAGAACGAGAGCACCACATTTGTTCGTAGTAATAAGTGTATGTCTTTAATATTGTGGTATTTTTTCTTGTAACGCAAACATAATTTGTTCTAAAAGATTGATCACAACGTGGTGATAATGTAGTTTCAACCGTAGAACAAATCTCTATTACATGATGATTAGCATTGTTACTTTTCTACGAGGAGAGAGATGAATTCGTGATTCACACAACTGCTTTAGAGGGCTAATCTTTCGCTACATGAGTCTTCTTCTGAATTAGTATTAGATTTATATTAAAACCGTTTCGTCCACGTCCAATTATTTAACAGAAACACGGTTTTCTCCAATTCTGTTAACAGCGTTACTAAACACCCATTTTCATCGTCGAATAAGTCGTTATCCACAAGCTCAATAAAGCATTTCAATTGACCAGTTGATCAGCCTAGATTTTCTGAAACGTCGAGGCCAAACACTTATGAATAACCCTGTATACACTTTGGTTCAGGAAATACCCCACCTACATTTCTTTACATAATTCAAGATAACCAGGCCTTAATGCTAGAGAGGCGCTAGTGCTGGCTATCTTGGAAAAAAGTAACAGGCGACTGATTACTGTGGATTAGATTGTTTAGTGAAGACATCGATTAACATAGATATATATCTAATTGATTGCCTACATTTTGCACAAAATATGAATTATTAATACGTCCAGAAAGTATGTTTCGTTGTCAGTTATTACTCCAGTGACGAAGTTTGAGACTGGAGAGCAGTGTAGATGCTTCGCGGTGAGTGTTTGTAATGTACCGGCAAATCGAGTCGCCCGCCGCCTGCGATATGAAGTTTGTGATCCGTTTATTGAATGCGAGGTAAGTTAAACCAGAAGATATCCACCGTCAAATTGATGGGGTGTATGCAGAACATGGGATGAGAAGATGAATGGTGCGAAAATGGGTCCGGCAATTTAATGACGGTCGCGCAGTGAAACGTCTAATGTAACAAGTCTTCATCCACATCTGTTGTTCGCCTACTTCGTTACTCATCGGACACATTTTCACCGCCGTTATTAAACTCTTTACACCATCTTCACACCATTCGTGTTTACATCATATGTTCTCCATACACTCCACCAATTTAGCGGTGACTGTCTGCTGGTTTCACGTTTCACATTGAACAAACGGATCAAAGACATTCTATCGCACAAGGCGAGTAACTCGATTTTCCGGAACATTACAGTCTCTCACTACGAAGTGTCTTCATTACTTTTCAATCTCAAGCTTCATCAGTGCCTTAGCAATGAACCTACGAACTCGGTGCGCATTCTCAAAATCGTGATCCCAGCGCCATTGCTGCAACAATTGACAAGGGAGCTTACTTTCTGTATGTACTAATATATTTCTTGTACATCTTCAAACCACTGTTTAAGATAGTTTTATTTCTTTTTATTTATACTCAACAACGTGATTTAAACTTAGTCTTTGTACGACAACGTGTGTAGAAAATAAATTAGTAATGATTAACACTTTCATTTGATACTAGCTTTTTGATTATCCGCCAGAAATGTAATCTGTCTGCGCACATGATCCTTTAGCAGGCAAATAATTTCATTGTTGCCTAAATAAATAACGAAAGTATATGTACAACCCAAACGGCTGAAGCTAGAAACATGCAATTTGGTATAAATGTTCATTTAGGTAAAGGAGATAATACGAAAGTTTGCAAAGGTTGCCATATTGGATCCAAGATGCCTACTTCTTCACCATTTGGCATTTTTCTTTACCTACACATTCTCATAAATATTTATGCCAAATTAGGTATTTCTAGCTTCAGTACTCTGGGCTGTGCATATGCCTTCAATATTTATTTCGGACGCCATATTGGATTCAAGATGGCGACTGTTCCCAATTCCTTTATCATTTCGTGACCACCTCTTGATAATCAAAGTTTGTGCCAACTTGGATGTTTCTAGTGTTTCACAGTGCCATTGTGAAATACATTCTAGTCCGCCCTATTGGATTCAAGATGGCGACTTCTTGAATATTTTTATTACTCTCGTAATCTACGTTTGATGATTGGCCTTCATTCCAAATTTGGTATTTCTAGCTTCCGTAGTTCGGGCTGTGCATATACTGTCGGCATGTATTTTATGACGCCATACGATGGCGACTTTTCCAAAATTTCTTGTCTGTTTCGTAACCTCCTCATGATAGTCAACATTTATACCACATTTTGTGTTTCTAGCCTTAGCGTCTCGGCTCTGTGTTTCTAACTTTAGCTGTTTGGCCTGGGAATATTGATGACTAGGTCATTCGACTAGTGGGCCAAAATAATACAAGGGGGTAATTGGAGCAGTTTTTGCTACCATATGTTTTCGTTCTGGGGTATGCCCTGTTCATACACCAAATTTGGTTTCAATCGGTTTGTAACACTTGCGGTAGTCCCCTTGTTAGTACATATTGTGCTTTTGTTGTTGGATTATTTAAAAAGTTAAAATAAACTACGATTATATATGTATTAAGCTTTTTTTTTTTTCATTTACATATTGACATAAATGTATGACCTATTTCTTTCTAGTTTTGTTTACGCCCTGGCAAATATTGTAATTTAAACTTGATTGCATGATCATGTCAGTATCTCAGGTTCCTATTTTATGTTACTACGTACAATTTGATACTGTTTTTTATTGAAATAAAACTTCAAACATTTCCCTAATAAGTACTACATAAGAGTTTTGTTGGGCCCATGCTTTCAGAGAGTTTGGGAAATGTATATGAAGCTACAAGTGCTGGCTGTGAAAATGTCAGTGTGTGACGGCAACTTCAATATTATATAATAAATAGTATTTTAATACATGTGCTATTTAATCAAGAACTTGATCCTTAGTACTTTTGCTACCATATGTCCAACTTTCATTTTTGAATCTCTCGGAGATATACCGCAATTAACCAGAAGCATCAATATACTATTTTCTTAGATGTAACCGTATTCCATAGAATCCAGCAACGGAGATAAAGTTTCCATCCATCGTATCCACTGCTGTTTTTTTTATATGGCCCGTAGTATGTGGAGTCTCGATCAATACGGTGTGGCAAACATAGATGATAGTTAACTCGGAACTGGTGGTTTGTGAATAAATTCCTTGAATCGACACTCATCAGTGCTGGTTTCCTTTTTTCTTCCATAGCTTTAGGTAAGTGTTTTCTAGTCAACATATCTCACTTTCGTCTTTCATGAGGTAACTGACTTGCAGAGAAACTTCATGGATTTCTGAACTTCATTTTGATGTGTTAACTTTAAAGCTACCTTCTTTGTGTCCACTTTACTATTGGTATCATTTACCGCCTATAAAGTTTATTTTATCTTACTAGTGGTATCTCACCCTGTCAAGGCGTGGATTGCTGGAAGGATGTCACACATGTCGTTTCGAAGAGTCCTAGCTGGTGAATGTAGCTCGAGCAAACTTGTTTTTATCAGCGCTGATCTTCATCCACAGACATCGTACATCTCGCTTGTTTTAAGCCTATCCAGGCACGTAGTCCAATAATTATTACGTCAGTGTCTGGACTTTGAACAGTGATTGTATATTTCGAGCTTTAGTTGATTTAATCGCGTGTAACGAATTAGAAAAAATCTGGTATCAGCTTCCACCTGATTGCTCGTTGGTAGTTTCTCCTGGTGCGTACTTTGGCTAGTAGCTTCAATACAGTCAAGGCCTGCATTGCCTGTGTCATCAATTATGAATATTGTACTATTTTTCGCATCGATATTAGCTAGCCATTAATCGGTGAGGAATTGAATAAGGCGACCTTTGAAGTACCTGCGAGGACTCCACCCGCACCGCGCGGAAAAAAGCGTGTTGCTGAATTCTGCATGATATGTCAAAGAGGTGTGTTTGCACCATTTTTTAGAAAAGCTGGATCTTAGCAATCAATAAAAACATCTACACGATAAACATTCTGCTTCTGGAATGGAATTCATCAAAATTGTTTCGAGATCAAAATCTGTAAAAATGTTTGAATGTTGAAAACTGAAACACTCGGGAAGAATTTTCAGTGAATTCGCCATTCCATCAAGTATATAACTAGTCTTTGTGTGGATTGTTTGCTCTGTGAAAATGCCATTTGAAGAATTGCAACCTGTCAGCTCTTCAATACATGCATAAAAAACGATTTGTTAGCTTTTTTCAGGCACTTGCTGCCGTTGCACAGTGATGTGGATAAGATTTCAACTGGTATTTGAAGAGGTTTCTCATATTGACGTGGTGTTGCAATAGAGAGTATTGTCTGCACTGATTTTAGATCTGAACCATTTCCTTCACGCTTGCCAGAGTCTACATGCTACATTGCCCGAAATGTTTTCGTCACTACACGTTCGATTTTCTTTCTAATATTTACTTCTGTTCTGGATCGTTGTTCATATAACGTGTGGTACGCTGCATTCCCGTCACTTACACATTTGATTAGAAGTTAATCAATTTTACGGAAGCAATTACACCACTGATAATGTTGTGCAACTTTACATCAAGATGTAGGGTCTCGAAAATGCTCTCATGGGCTTGGTTGAAGTGAATATATTTTATCACATCCATATAATCTCGAAATTGTCTTGGCTCCGGCCATTCTGAATGGTGGTATTTATTGATATTTGCAGTTGTGTTTGATGGCATGTCACAGTAACTCAAGAGATAATCATTTATTATACTTCGCTTGTGATAAAGAAGTGCGTTTCACTGAGAAGTTTCCTTTGTCAAATTCTTCTTGAATACACGATGGAAACTGCTTCATGTCTTCCAAATATATGCTGGTCCATCGAACGTAGTTAACGTTATTGAACCGAAAATAGTCTGGCATTATGTGTTTCACCGTTTGAAGATGGAGGGACCAAAAGTTCTTATCTTTCTGTCCGAATACAGTCAAATATAATTTCTGCTATCTCACAATAGGTTACCCAATACTGGTAGGTGTTTCTTTGTGACGAAGCATCTTTGATATAAATAGTAAATATTTTTCGTATTTCTTTTATCAGTGGAGTTTTTTTTCGCAGACCACGCACATCTTCTACTGACCGTAATGACAGTTGTTTGTGAAAATCCTTCAGTTGTGGAATGCACTATAAATAGAGTGATCTCCTCTCGTCATCATTATTCGCTAGTACATTTGATAGAAATTAATTTGCCTGAATCCGCCTGACAGCCTCACATAGTAGCTTGTGTGCTCTATTGTACTGATTTCCGTTAAAAATTAAAGCATTGGTTTCATCTCTATAAATGTCACTCTCTATACATATGTCTTCAGCTCCACTTCCTTCTAACCACTGACCCATAATCGGTAACCACACTTCTGCGAGGTGGAAATATCCAATGTTTAAGATCAACGAGTCAACAAAGTTCCCGACGGCATATGACTTGCATATCCATTGAAACACCATATTGCTGTTGACATTGTTTTGCAATATCTATAAACTTTGCCATCGCAGTTGACATTATATATTGTGCCACTAGGGTGGTTCTGGAAGTATTGGGTAGAATGCAATGTTTGAAACTGGCGAATTCTTTGTCAACTTAACTTGATTAAATGATGTCGAACTCGAAGGAGTAGGTTTCGGTGATGCATAACTCGCATCATTGATATCAACTTCAATCGGCATAATATCCACAGGAATTCAAAATTATGTTCATATTAAGACGTAACGCTTTTACTTCTATACTTCCCTTGGAACAATGGCTATTTACTTTTCAGAGTAGGTGTCTTGATTACTCGACAAGGGAGAGTATTCAATAGGGTAATGACTTCCATACAACCTAGTTTCCCTGTATCATAATTTGATAAGCTTTCATTCAAGATTACATAAAATCTTACTTTCAAGGTGGTTTGATGAAAAAACCTCACGCACAAAATGATTTTAAAAACTTAATATATCACCTTGTTTGCCCAATCTTTGAAGTCACTGTATGCAGTTACAAAATTGAACACAAGCTTTAGAATCACATATA
>JAGDQP010013913.1:11120-46564 GCA_022664845.1 Lepisma saccharinum
ACAATTGACTGATGAACCAATGGTCAACCCATGAGTAGGAAATAAATGAACAGATTTTACGCAGCTTGTTTCGGGCTTCAGAATGAACGCAAGAAGGGCTAGAATGGCACGGGAGTTCCAGCGTGCATTGCTAATGTTTGGGATGTGTTGAAACTTCACGAAGGGGATCTCATTCCTTTCATTGAAGTGACGGAAGGCATGAGTGAGGTGGAACAGAAACTTCATTCCGTCTCTACAGCCGCCTGTTTCTTTAATCTCAGCTGTATCGTTAATGAAGGATGCTTTCAATTTATCATAATTGCTCATCAAATCCTGCACAAAGAAGTACTGGATGTTTGGTGATTTAGTCTACCCATGGAGCTCATCGTCCATGACAACGCGAAGAACGCGATCCAGCACATGGTGCTGGCAACTGATGAACTTAGGTTTGGAGTGACCTTTCTCTTCGAACATTTCAAACAACAACGCCTGTCCTCTTGCCGGTATTCACGCTTGTTGTGTAGGCAACAATCATCACAATTGATCCCCAAAGATTGAACTCATCTAACACATTCTGGAGTCCTTCTGCTATTGTTTGAGCTTTCCCATCTTTCAATTTAAGTGCAGCAACTTAATTTCTTTTGCTTCATTCTTGAGGACCACGGCCAGATATGCAAGGCCCTCAATGCGTTTGCCGTCAACATGTATGCTTCAGTGCTCCACTTCTCCAAATGAAGCGTGCTCACCAAGTGCTTCTTAACCTGAGCAGTTCTCGTGTAGGTAGCCTTGTGGATTGCTGACTGACAAGGGGTTGAGATTTCAATGCCCTCACCAGAAAGCTGGCGGCACACCTTTGCTGCTCCGTGGGACGACAGCTTTGAGCCTGTAAATAGGCGTCTTGCAATGCCTGTTGGGTTGTGCTTCCTTCTGCTCGTTGATGCTGAATTCTCATCCTCCTAAGGACTGTCTTCGCTGTTGTTGGATGAGTCCGTGCTACTTGAGGAACAATCAGGTGGTGCTGAGCTGGTAAGTGTCGACGTCGACACAGTCGCTTCCATTGTCTTCTGTCGCTTGGATAGGTGGATGGTCTTCGCACTAGCAGGTTTCATAGTCGAATAACCAACCTTGCCCTTGCTCTCAATTTGCAGTTTGTAGAGGTTCTTATCCTCTTTTCACATCCATTCGCCTTTCACCTTTGTCACGTCAAACAGTTTATTCAATGAATCAAAGTTTAGTTTCTTTCTGCAGCGCTCATAGTCTTTCAGAAAGTTTGCTAGTTTTGCACAAATGGCTTGATTAGGTACATGCGGGAAGTTCAATGTTTTGCTCCATAGGTCTTTCAACTCCACAGCAATTAGACCGATCCTCACTCTCCGTTCTTTGGCAGAGGATTCATGAAATTTCAAGCGTCCAATGACGTGGTTTTTCTGGAACATGCGACTCCGTTCACTCAAGGGTGCTTCATAAATTTCCACGTGGCCTCTTCTTCATGGCGCTTCAAACTGGACTACGTTCTTTGTCCAGGTTTCCTTGTTCTTCTGTTGGAAGAACTCTTCCTGAACGACATGTTGTCTTCTACTCAGCAACTGAGATAGAAAAGACAAAAATGTAAATATTGAATACGTAACAAATTAAAAAAAGCTGTTATTGAGTTTTCATATATTTTAATTAAAAACAAGGAAATGACAATTACAGAAAATAAAAAGGCAGAAACTAATAAAATATTATATGCTCAATGAGCTTAGAGCATTGCTCAATTGTAATGTAGCTCGCCAAAGATCTCTTTATAATAAACTGTACATATATCCCCATCTAACCTCCACTTTCGGTACCTATGAAACTCCCTTCGTCGTCAGCTTGTAATCAATAATAATAATAATGACAGTAATAAGTCCGTTGGCAAAAGTTTATATATATAATTATAAATATTGTTAATACAATTATATAAAATGCTAAAATGGCCTGCATAACATTTGAAAGTAGTTTGTGACTGACCTTTTTCAATTTTTCACTGCAATAAACGTAATTTTAGTCATCAGTAGGCAAAAGTTCATTCATTCGTGCTACAGGAAATATTTTTCTAGAAAAAAACAATCAAAAAGTCATCACCCTATTCAAATTGTCTGACTCCGCCAACTGATCGAGATCTGTGCTTTCTAACTGCTGAGTAGTAGATGGAACATTGGAATTCACTGCTTGGTATAAAACAATTACTGTGATATGTGTACATCCTTTGTCTAAAGTCTTTTCCCGAAAATCGTCGTTATCAATAGCTCCAGGAACAACTGAACAGCAGCTGATGTTTTCAGATAATGGGATATGCCCAGATTGACCTGCTATGAGGATGGATTTTATCACCAGCTGCAGTCCTGCCAGCTCTGTGTAACTGATGCAATGGCTCAGGCGATTAAGAATAGTAATAAGATGCTTTGGCCGTGTATAATGTTGCATACTTTCGGCGAGTAATACTTGGTTTGGTGTCTTGGCATAATTTTCACTAGATAGTATTGGTAAAAAACATAGAATTCAACTTCCTTAGCACATGTTTTGAGATATTACTTGAGATGCATGACAGTTCTCTAAGAAAGACATTCCATGACAATGGGAGAGCATAGTACAGGCAGCATCAACTGAGCGCTGTCGATCACGTTTTTTCACTCATATTCGACACTTTTCGACACTCGTATTCCTGCTGATTTTTCTCTTCCCGCAATTTCTGAAGTTTCTTTTATTACATTTCTTTCTGACATTTATCGTAGACGTTCTTATGCATCACTGATGGAAATATCAATTCTAAAGACTAGATTGCATGGATATGCTCTAAAGATGGGAGAATAAGATTTGCTCACCCTAATCATCAACTAACAACTTCTTTGTGACTTCGTTGTGGACCCGAATGTTTATTGATTCATCTTCATCTGCGGAAGCGGATATCAAATCTTTCAGTCGGAGATATCAGAAAGCTAATTCGAAGTCTGTGGTTTTAAGTTCTTCGTTTATCTTTTTCAAAAATATCTCCATTGTCTTTATTAGAATTTCAATTTTTTTTTCAGATGAAACAAGGATCCCCTTCTGATTGAAATTCTCCCGTCTGGATGTTTCCAGCAGTTTTGCCATCGTTTCTCCTCATATCCTGTAAAGATGATATTTTTTGGTTGTTTCTGGCAAAAAGTACATATTTATACCAGTTTTCCAACCTCTTGACGCTGAACTTGCAACAGTCGATGGCATTTCTCTGGACTTGCATGTAGATTTTTCGTGTGACTCGTCTTCTTTGTAAGTTTCAACATTCTCAGCGATGGATATATTTCGTTGGCTGGTCTAGTTACAAAAGAGTGAGCGATGCCACAAGGGTGAACCATTTTCTTCAGTAGCTGCTTTGAAACGATCACATAGTCCTGTGTCATGTCTTCTTTCAGCACTTGATTTCAATTTTTCAAAAGACATCTGTTTGGGATTTTGTAAAATTTATTTTGCTGGAGGATGACTGGCACGTGATGCACAGTGATACGCCTAAACATTTCTGCTGCTTTGTGGGAGGCTTGGTTAGTTCCAGGGGCGTTTTGTTCAGGTTTGTAGATGCTTTACTTCAAGATAACATATGCTGCCATAATTCTCACAGCTGTCACTACTGAAAAACATATAACAGAATATAAGTTATTAGTGTAAATTCAATAAATCACATAACGACTTTGTTATAGCAGTCACACCACAGTGGTCAAAGTTAAATATTTGCTAAGGTGTTCTTAACGAAATTTAGCGTCTAAACATAGATAAAAATGTTAACCAATCGTTGTAAAAAACACAAAGATGTAATTTTAAAGCTTAGGTTCTTCTGACAAAATTCGACAAGACTATTGATTCCATTGTCTTCAGCCGTTTACAGTCTACAGCGTAAAAAGTAAAGCTATCAGTCCGATCGGCGACTATCTTGAATTTCAGGCCGACATCTTGGATTCTACCGGAATCAAGCAGTAATACATAATAATGCTGATCACTTGAGAATTACAGATTATAAAAAAATAGCATAAGTAAAATTTCCCTCATTCACACTATGACGGATCCCGCTCTAATAGATAATATATTTTAAATTCTGCTATTCACCGCGGAATCAAGCCTGTGTATTTTGTTGTAAGTTAAAATTTAAGCTCTCCCATGTTGACGGTAGTTTTCCCCAGCGAACTTCCCTATTTTAGTATTATTTAATATTAGGTATTTAATTTTATGCAAACTAATGGCAATTCTATGTATCCTTTTATATTTCGCTCTGTCATTGTTTTAAATAATACAGGTGTGTTTGCTCGATAGTCTTGAACTGTTGTTTGAACTCTGCGTTGAAATTACGTCACTATTTTAGTATTTAAGATTTACTTCTATCTACTTGTCATATACTTTCCTCAGTACTGATGAATTTGATCAGTTATCGTTAACGTTCACACTGTGTCGTCGTTAAAAACAGATCAAGATTGCAGTGTAGTTTTATACCTTTCATCTCTGACCTTGTACTTGAAATTTATATGCGGACATTGTAATATTTTGTATCTTTTCCTATTAGGAACAGCTTTCAAAGGACAATACTCCAGACAAAGGGAGATAAACATGCATCCAATAATGTGGAATCCTACTTTGTCAAGAAAACACCTAAGACAAATTCGCTTGGTAAGTGTATTAGAATACATAAAGCTAAGGAATATTTTTGTAATCAGTGTGGTGTTGTATATCCGTATCTATCATCATTAAAGTACCATATGCTAAAGCATACTGGAGAGAAACCATTTACATGCTTTAACTGCTTGAAATCATTTTTAACAAAAGATTGCTTAGAGAAACACATGAGAACACACACAGGTGAGAGGCCTTATAAATGTAGACATTGTAGTAAGACGTTTTCCCAATCATGTACTTTAAACGCTCACTTACGAATGCATACTGGAAAGAAACCTTTTAATTGTGCTCACTGCAATAAATCCTTTGCTGAAAAAGGCACATTACAAAAGCATTTATCGTGCCATTCAATTAGACCATACACATGTAAGCACTGCACGGAAACCTTTTCACGCTCCACATCTTTAGTTAAACATGTAAGATCGCATACTGGACATAGACCTTACATGTGTTTACATTGTAAAAAACGATTCACTGCAAAGTGTCATTTAAATATACATTTAACAACACATTCTACCGTAAAGCCATTCATGTGCAATTTTTGTTCTAAAAAATTCTCGAATTCGGAATATTTACGTTAGACACTTGAAAATGCATTCGAATATCAAACCTTTCCAATGTTCGTATTGTTGTAAAGAGTTTTCAGACAAGTCTAATATTAAAGTGCATATCCGGACTCATACAGGTGAAAAACCGTTTTGTTGTCCGATTTGTGGCATTTTTTTCAGTGATCCATCATCATTTAAAAAGCACGAGCGAATTCATTTAGGTGTGAGACCATACAGTTGTAAGTTCTGCTTTAAATCATTTCATAGTTCTAGTGGTTTATCGATTCATATAAGGACGCACACAGGTGTTAAACCATACACATGCAAATGTGGAAAATCATTTGCCCAGCTATCAGGACTTAAGATTCACGAAAATGCACACAAGAAAATTAAGCCATTCATTTGTTCGTTTTGTAATCACACTTTCTCCCAAAAGCACCACCTTCAGTCTCATATTATGACACATAGTGGAGAAATGTTTTTTAATTGCCATGATTGCGGAAAGGCATTTGCTAGGAAAAATGAAGTTTTGCTTCATTCAAGGGTTCACACAAGAGAAAAAACATTTTTTTTGCCTGTACTGTAGAAAAACATTCACTCAGGGAGGTAATTGGAAGACACATATGAGAAAACACAGCCTTGATAAAATATTTAAATTTCTTGACTGTGGCATTTTGCCTTATAGGATCAAAGGTAGAACCCATTAAAAAGGGTATAATACTTGCATTAACTTAACGTAACTATTCAATTTTATTTCATTTCCTGGATGTGAGTAAAAAGGTTCTACAGCTAAAGCGTATAAAATATTTCCCGTGAACCAAATAATGTATGACCTTTCCGAATTTGAGTTCTAACAGAAATAAGTTTCGCCCTATTTCTGTATTGTATCAAGTTGATAAGTTGTTACATTTTAAGTCTCAAGAAACTTTTGATTCTACAATTGCATTATCCTTCTATTTTTTTACTCAACCAACGATCTGTTTAGTATTTTCATTCAACAGATTCCCGGGAAATCTGTTTAGGCATATATGTATTATGTGTTTTCATTCTTTTAAGTAAAAATAATGTATAACCTTTTTTAAAATCTTATTAGGATTTCAAAAATTCTTTTTTGAAATTTTGTGCATAAGTATGTATTGAGCGTGTACAACACTAGTGAAAAAGAAATAAAAATTATAATTATCCAATTACTTTGCAGTTTACTTTCAAGTATGATATTAGGTCATTTAGATTCAAATATTTCCACATTTCACCACTAAATTCAATTTTTATTCTGTGTTTGAAGTTAACCCTGTAAAATATTTTCTTTATTTTCCAGCTATGAGATGTCATGCTGTAGCATAGAGAACCTCATAATAATAATAAAGCATATTTGTTTGGCTATTCAAAATGTTTATCAATGTGTAAGTATGCAGAGTACTTGTTAAGTACAAAATATAAATATATCTAGACTGATTTTTTAAATATTATTTTAAACTATAATACCTGAAAATGTATAAATTTAATGGAAAGCTTAATTGTCCCGTATCATCTTTTGCGTTTAGACATGTGAACGCTTTACATATTTGGGATCGATGACAATTAACTATATTGTTCTGCCTGCAAGTACATTTTATGCAGTTTTCCCAAAGAATAGTTGATTTATTGTCCTTGACCCATGGATATATGAGGGATCGCGATGGCATCAGACACATCTTCGAAATTTTTCTCCTGCTCAAAAGTTATTTTAAAGTTAAATCATCATCTCTACTCCACTAAAAATACTTTTTTCTCGTATTATAATTCTAGCAACTTCAGTAAGTAAATGTCACACCTTCGAGTATAAGAAACACACTGCACACTTGGGTATGCGATGCCCCAAACACACTAGCACGCTCGAAGTAAATTTTCAACCAATCATCTGCCGAGCATAAACTGTTGAAGCAGACAGCTAAGGAAAAAGTCACAAGAAATAGCGTGAATGAATATTTGCAAAAGTACCACCTATCAAAGATCAAATTTATTGGAGCATGCTATGCACCATGGCGCACGCTCAATTATTAATTTCTTAACAACCCCACGACCAAAACAACAGCACGCTGATGGTGCACCGTCAGAAATTGTGACGCTCCGCTAAGCGGATAGCCCCTTCTCTCTGGTTGATACCAGACTCATCGGCTGTCCCCCGGTGGACCGACGAGAAATATTTAACATGACAGCTATCCGGCAATATCCTCCAGTTCATCTATGTGCAGTATCCGACACTTTGGCTCCTTGCCGGTCAACCGACGGCGGAAGCGGCAAATATAGTTCAACTGCTTTGAAATTTTACTTCTTTTATTATCTTTACAAATGAGAATCAGCAGTAGAGGAAGTGTATTCCCATTTATTTGATTATTTATTTATTTATTTTTGCTTTTTGGCCCACTCAATTTGGTCTGATCAGAATCGCGTTCCAAATGCGTATGTCCTGGAATAATTTACTTGTGATTTGTAATGGAAATATTATTAAAAGAACGGATTACCCAAGATAAGATGAAGAACAATTTGATTTCTGTTCTGATATGTGTACGAATCAAAGGACATAATAGCATTTTGAGCTCAGTAATTGTATATATGGAAGTAATTTTATTACAGTTTTGTTACCATGAAGCTTCATATCGCAGGAACAGTAACACGGATCGTGTACTCCCAGATTTTTTGTCAGTAATTTTATTATAAATAAAACATTTCATAAAACATAAGGTGCCAAAATACTATTCTAAATCTAAACCCATTTCTATACCTCACTATTCTTTATAGTTTCATTAATAACCTTCGAATTGAATTGAATATGACCTTTCCATCAACTATACCCACAAATCATAACTTCATCATCAGTAAAGAATATTGCATGATTACTAGATTGAATTCCCGTTTTTGTGCCAATTATTTGTAGTGTTACAATGTTGGTGTACTCATCCACGAAAATATTTTGAATATTATCAGATTCCTAAGAAAAATGTAAGTTTCTCTCCTCTATGTTCGCTTCCTTTGTCCACAGAGGACTTTCCGCGACTAGAAGCCAGAGGCAATTTTAGCTTTTCTCGCTATATTATGTTCTAATTTCTCTAATCTTGAATGTTATTTTCGAAATGCATTGCCGTAGATACACACAGGAGTATAATAGGCTGGTGCATTGTTATAAAAATTTTCATTTTTAATTTTGGAACGTAAGTGAACATTAGTAGCAAAACATACTGAATTATTTCAACTTACAGAATGGCCTACTTGCATGTACTAGTTGCATTGTAGCTACATGCTCCTGCTTCTAAAATTACTTAAAAGGAATTCCATGATAAATAACCTTAGCAGGCTATTTTTTTTATAATTAAAGGTGAAATTTGGCTTTATTGTAGAAAAGGTGTTTTCTTTAATCGGTAAAGTTGTTCTCTAAAATCATCTCCTAGGAGAATGGGGAGTAACATGAGGGGCCTTTAATTATTATATTTTCTTCTTTTATTGTCAGTGACCGTAAAATAATTCTAAAATATTACAGAATAAATGCTCCGATAATATTTCCATAAGCTCCGTTGGTACTTCCATACAGTGTCTGTCTTGGGGACAGACCAAGAATCACTGAAAAGAACTTAACGGTAAATATATACAGCAGGACCACAGTATGAGAAGATAATTTTTAACATTGTTAATATGAATTTTATCATTCCTTTAAATAGCCGCTGGATATTTCACTTCTTTAATTTTATTTTGGCAACTCTACCGCTTTAAGGAGGGCACAAGGGGAGTTGAAAGATTCGAAATTTTTGGCCGGCTTAAAATTTGGATCTACAGAAATGTCAAATGTATTATTTGTACATATTACTAGGCTCTGCGACTATGTCCTCTGAGTATATAAATACTCATTATGTCTTAAGTATGCTGTTTAGGAGACATATCTATTACTAGTGCAAGTATAGAAGCATACATACAGTTTCGTTTACAAATAGTGTACAAGAATCGAAGATTAACAAGTAACGATGTACGCAGATCACTGTAAAGTTTTGAAGAAACCATCGTAAGGTTCTTGGCGGACACACTATTAGAAGATGGTGAAGAAATAAGATGTGGTGCTCTATCTACAAATGGAAAAAGTGGAGGTATTTCTAAGCAGTGGCGTATTCCGGATTCAGAGCTTGATCTACCATTGCCCAAGTTACTAAGATTTGTATAAGTATGCATAGCTCTAAGTTTGATACTATCGCTAATTACAAATAGCTTGTGTAGGGTGAAGTTGACACTTCCCGGACTTGAACTCATACTCGAACCCAAAACTTCAAATTTGTAGTTAGGTGTGTTATTCATTACACAACCACCACATCTTGACACGGCGTATTTGTGATAAAGGAATCACATTATTATTTTGTAATGCACAAAATCGCATGAATATCGTTAAAAATATGCATTTCGGGGAGTGCTTTGCATCGTCTCCAGAAGAGCAGGGCTGATTCAGTGAAGCACGAGGAATGCCCCTATGCATACAGGTAAATCTCCCAATTACGCCACTAAACGATTTCAAGAGAGCAATGATGAGACAGTTGTACTATGGATGTATGAAGTATTAATTTAACATAACTAAAATCTTGCATACACTTGTAAACACTGGATAAGTATTAGAATCGTCATAAGAAAAAGCGATAAGTGACAAAAATAAAATTTAGCACTAAACATTAGAGACTGAGATCCATTATCTTTTACACGTTTTAATCAACGCATATCTTCTTTATCACCCACAACGAATTGAACTTCATATGCTAACTTATGTTATTTTGTCCTAATTTATATACAGTCGCTTATCAAGGGGAGCTATAGCCCCATGCCCCCTTGCCGTCCAGGTATACACTGGATAAAATGACCTTCAATTCTACTGTACACAAGATAAAGTGACAAAACTATGATTTAGCACTCCCCTCGATCATATCCTGGATCCGCGCCTATATACACCCTACACGAGTTAATTGTAGTTAAAACATCACGACTTGAAAAAATTCACATATCACTTTTTCGCATGTGGTACATGAACTAATTAAAAAAATGTTAATGTCCTTAGGCGTCTCAGGATCAGAGCGAGATAGGGTAGGGGAAAGTATCTTCAAAGGTAGTCAGCCAGGGTCTAGTTTATATGTACTATCCCGGCATTTGCCCCGTGTGTGGCTAAGGGAAAAATGGAAATTACTTAATTCGGTTTATCGTGTTTGCAAAATCGGTAGCGAACTGGCAAAAAGTCCCTTAACATTTATTCTACATCAAAATAGGGAATTATTTCTCTTTCGACTAAACAGTTAAATTACTTTGGCGAATATATTCCTGTCTTGTCCGAAGTTTTTTAGATGTTTTAATACAGAAAACTATTTATACACTCGTTATAGTAGACAGAAATGCAAAATTTTTGTAATTACCATACATTGTCTATCCCCCGCCTGCTCTAATAGAACTGTGCACAGCTAAGCTAAAATATTTCTACCACAACACCGTTCTCTATTTCTCTCTCCGCCGCTCTCTCTCTCACACGCACATAGAAGAAAGGGACAGAGATCCAGCTACCTCCGAGTTGCAGCTCTCTTCAAAATGCACACACAGGCCACCAAGCGAGTCTTAAATAGTGCCCTTCTTTCTATTGATCGTAAGACTCCCACGTGCAAAGTAGATGGGTATTAAAGAGTATCGAAGCCAGGTCAGTGGAGGAACTACGATGCTCTGAAACACGGTTGTAAAAGGCACCAACAAAATCTAGTTTTGCAAACTTGTCTGTGCATGTTTCATTTTCATGTAAATTATTAGAACTCGTGCAATTACAATATTTGTTCACAAGTTTCGGTGGTAGCCTAGATAGTCCACAGTATTCGCCACTGGTTATAAAGTATGTTAGTGATCGGGGTTTCCAGATTGGAGTTGATGAGACTAAAGGTGTGCATTAGCGTAGTGGTAGCAGATCAGTCGGAGAAGTAGCTCCGAAAATTTATGATAGAGCATTTGAATTGTTCAAAGTTTGCGTAACATCACTGGAGACATATTTTCAAGAACCAGGATGACTTGAAGCTATTGACTGTACTCAAGAACTGATAAGGAAACAAAAAAAAAATGTAAGATGACAAATACATTATTAATGGGAGCAGCAGATTGAGAATAAATAAATGTTGGGAAAGAATGTTTAACAGGCGCGGACATCCAGGGGCAAGGTTCTGTACACGATAATAACATTGGGCTCGTTTAAATATTATCTTCATTCAGAGAAATCGCTTACCTAATCGGTAATTGAGGGTAGGCATTTGATCCATGCATTTTGACACCATATAAAAATGCATATTAGACATGCACAAAAATTACAATAAAATAAATACATTAACAAGACAAGGTTATTATTGAAGTACTGTTTGCAAAGGTAAAAAGACCGCACTGTGCTATCTGTATAACTATCATAATAAAAATTCATACTTCATTTTCCGTAATCTACTGATTTATGATATATAAAATATTACTAAAATTTCTAGAATAGAAGCAATTCAAATACAGAATACAAGGACATTAAACAATCATTCATTTATATGGACTTCAGTTCCTCTATCTATACATTTTAAACGAAAAAAAAATATCAGATAGTTTACGTGGCAAATAAGTCGATTCATAAAATACACTACAGCAATATTGTCGGACATAATAATCACTTGTTTAGTATACATGAGAAGGGCCGCTACAGCTACTGCAAGAAACTCGGTGACAAAGATAGGATATGCTTGAGAGAAGTTCCTTACTATCTTCCAACACAACTGCGATGGACATAGGGAGTGGTATCCACAAACACAGTTAGTACGGACAAAGTCCGGTTGAACCAAATCACAAGGCACTGATAAAGTTTTCTAAAGTTAAAGCATTGCCCACTGAGGAAAGATATTTTCGGTGAGAGCATACACTTGCGGAAAGATCAACCGATGTAACTGGAGCGGTCCAACTGATGTAGCCAGCAATGAGTGTTCGAAAACGGGAAGAGGCTACCAAAATAGTGTTGGGGCAAATCGCAAAATGTGAAGATACTTAGGCAAAATAGACACTGACATAGTTAACACTTTAACTTCTAGGTAAACGAGTTCCTTGGTAGGCACTGATATACTCTTCTTAATATTAACTACAAGTGTAGAGTTGCATAGTATGGACACTGCGTGATCGTGGCCCATTCTACTCACCTTTCTCGCTCGTCAACAGGGACAAATTCGACACAGAAGACGAAGTAGTGTCCCTCAACCCTTTCATAATCAAGTTAATTTTTGTGGATCCTACGGCGACACGGTCCAGTACGAAAACCCCATTCCTGAGCCCGCGTTGCAACTACCATATCCTCTCGCCGACGTTCTACGTGAACTTGACGTTGATCAAGAAGATTTACCGTGGCCTCCAGACGACTCTCGCTTGGTGTTCTTGTATTTGGCCCAGGCTCGCAACGTCGATGTTCTTCGCCACCTTTGAATCCAGAAACCCTGGAACGTATTACCCGATGATTGGGAATTCTGGAGACTACTCATTCAAGATCTCAGCGAAATCCAACTTGCACCTGATGTGGACTATCCAGAAGACGCCCATCCCTTCGAGGAAGATGAACCGGGGACCCTTCTGAAGATTGGGACGCCTATCTTCCCCAGTCGTAGTTTGCCGCAGTCTCTCAATCCTGAGATAGTGAATCTCTTTTGACTCCCTGAGTAATTGGTCACAGTATCGCCTTTATATCATTCTCCGCCGGCTAACTGTCTCTTTGCCATGCGTGGTACTCCACCTACGCTCTTACCAATTCTTTAGGGCATGGCATCAACAGACATCTTAAGGTGCAGTTTCGTTTGTGCGATTTTCGCATACGAAGATCGCAAGCAACTGCTGCACGCGCCACTGCATTGACACGTTGAATGGAAATCAGTGAAACCGGTTTGGTTTGCGCGTCGGACGCATGGTGTCGCTAGCAACTGTTGCAACGACTCCTTCGGAGAGCAGTCAAGCTGCAGCTATAGCATGCGTTGTAGAGTGTTGAGCAGTTTTTATTCGCGTTTTCTTTGAATTTTGAACAATTTTGTGCCAAATAAGAACTTCAGCAGAGATGAGAATGAAAAGCTATGTCAAGAATGCACGAAAATACTATAAAATTGTTGGTAAAATCCGAAATAAAGAGAATGCATTCATAGATGTAGTAAGTTTGGAGCTCAATAGATGGCAGCAGAGTGCTACAGCAGCTTGAAGTAACAGTATTGTTTAATATTGAACGAAAGTTGAGTTTAGTTTAAAATGCTGTTTATATTATTACTATTATTATAGTTGTTTGTAATCATGCCTAAAATTCTATTACTGTAAGAAATATTGTTTACAGAAAGGTCTTAAACTCGCAATGCACGAAAAGTAAATCATATAAATGTATTAAGTATTGTACGGCGTCGCGCAGCGATAAATGCACAAAGGAAACTACCCCACTACATGCTTCCGTTGCACGTATTCACTGAATGCGGTAATTGCATACGACCATCGCCTAAACGAAACTGCACCTTTAGACTTCAGTTCCTCCCCACTTAAAAGCGAACTCTTATTCTGTTTTGTAATCGAGAAACCAAACGGCAGCCGAAAGGTAATTAATATACAATTGTCATGAAGGGACCTCCTGTTATTCCTTCCCTCGCGTTCACTTACCACGCATCACGGACTTTGTGAACCAAGTGTCAACAGAAACTGTGGTAAGACAAACTTTCGTTTTAAGAGGTTACCAATGGGATGGACATTATCATCATTATTAATGGAAACAGCCTTGCGAAAAAAAATAAGTTTCCTCCTTAGTGATGTGTGCCCATATCTTGTGTATTATGGTGACTAGAGAAGGGATTTTTATGTAATATCATATTGCAAAATACGTACGTAAATATGTAACAAAAAATAATGAAATATGTAGAGTAACAGGCAGTTAAGGTAAAAGCATGTGATATCAAATAAACCAAATATTTACTGCAGGGGTAAACAATTAGCTTTGTTTCTCTTTTCATATTATACAAAGATGATCCAATGAATGTGGCTTTTTATAATTCAATTCACTAACACTTTTATGCATAGTATTTTGCCATAATTCTATGTAGTGTACGTAAAATATTGTATATTTATTGCAGTCATAAACATTTCCCCTAGTTCTTGATTTAAATAGTTGTTACCATACACAGAAACATTGACAAGTAAACCTAATGAAATGTAGACACTCCGATTTCATTGAAATTCCGGGAAAGTATAGTGAAAGTGAATATATTTGGAGCCGCGTTTTCCGTTTTGGCCCATAAAACGCTTTGTAAGTGTTTTAAACCAATCTTTCTACCTGCAAATCACCAAAAATTATAAAGTTCATGACTATATTAAAATTGTCATAACTTTATCAATTTTGTTACTACTGTCACTTCAGTGTGCAGTTTGTAGAAAATTCACTTTTCTTCACAATTTTATTTTATTCACTTCACTTCACACTAATACAGTACGACACAAATAACAACGAAAAATTCAAATTTATAATGAATTTTAAGTGGTGTATTTTATGGTAAAGAATTGGTTATATAACACTTAACTCTTTCACTTAGTTGGTTTTAGATTTAATTCTTTTCAAAGTTGACAAAAGTGGCTTTTCTTTTGCTTGTCTTTGATACGAATTATCTTGCATAGGTGTCTAAATCTAACTTTGAAGTCTGGTACTTATGCACAGACAACAACAGTAGATGAGGCAATCTCTCCTGGGTTATGGACGTCCTCAAATATGTCTTTAGATGACGCAAAGGGTTGAACGGTCTTTCGTAAGATGCTGAAGGTGAGAATGAGAGTCCCTAGACGAACAACTTGGTTGAGAAGGCTGCGGACAGTTGGAGTTTCAGCACTAATAGTTCTTAATATGATGGTGGCCATCAGTGACTCGGTCGTCCTCAAAGTAGGTGGAAGGAGCGTGAACTGAGCGCATAATCTACCCAGATTAACCCTTATCTGGAAGGTTGATTTTTATTACATAGTTGGAAGTATGTGTCTGACAGACGGAACGCCGAAACTTTGGTTTCCTTGGCAAAGTATTACAGAGATTTATTCTTATCCTCTAATATTGTAAAATTTATTTCAAAATACATACAATGCAAATGCTACGTAAGAAAAAATAACTATTATTGAGAAAAACTTTTATTTTTTCATGAAAATGAAATTTTGTAATACACTTTTTCTGTGAACAAAAGTTTCCTTAAAAGTACAGAGCAACATGCGAGATATACTGATCCTGGAACATCACAGTTGACGTACTTATATGCTGTGTTCCTATTCTTCTGATAAGGACAAAGACTACATTTCCTTTTGCGTTCCATTTTGTCACTTTTTGCTAACTTGTTCGTCTTCCTTGTTCGGTTTTGTCTTCACCAGAACATCCTCGATTGTTGTTTTCAGGCCACTCCTCAAATTATGAATCTTGAACCTCTTGAGGTTCATGGCTAATTCTTTCACAAATGTGTATCTGGAAATACTTTGGCTGATTTTAAAACATAAGTACATAATGCAGCTATTTACTGTACTTATATTTACTAACGTGAAAAATATTGTTAAAGGCCACCGCCAACATCTTCTATTAGAAGAAGAATTGGCACACGTTTAATCCAGCGTATCCACACACCCTTTAGTGCCATTGTAGAATCCAATAATTTCTGGTTTCCCTGTCTCTTCATCCAATTCTTTTGGGTGATGCATACTGAATAGTTAAATTATAGCTTGGTTTTTTGGGGGGCAAATGACAATAGCGTGACGATTTCTTTAAAACCACAAAGGTAAAATTCAACTTCTCCTTTACCAGAAGGCATGAATTCCTGGGGAATTTCTGGTTTATTTTTCCTAAGAGTTCCCACATATGTTAGTCCTCGCTTTACAAGTTCTTTCACTAGTTCTAAAGAGAAGAACCAGCTGTCAGCAGTTACGTTTCTGTTATTGTTCATATCGGTTGCACTAATCGAAGAACTGATTGTGTTGGAATACTAAGCTTCTTCTTCGCATCGCTTAGTCCTGCTCCACCAGATTCTTTACCACAATAAACGTAGGCATTGTAGAAATATGATGTGCGGGCATCTGCTAGACAAACAATTTTAATAACATATTTAGCTGGTTTATTGGGTATGTAAACCTTAAAGCTGCATTTTCCACGAAATGGTACAAGCATTTCATCCACGCAAACATATTCTCCTAAAGAAAATATTTTTTGGCAAATATGCGTGAATTTGGGGAAAATGTCTGAGAACGCTGCAGCTTTGTTGGTTTCCTTCCGTGTTCCTCTCGTTTCTGGGTCATCAAATTGCAGGGACAGTAACAAAATTTGGAAACGCTTCATTAACATTGCAGCTCTAAATATGGGTCTACCCATAGAATCAGTATAAAAGAGGGAAAACAGACTTACTCATGTCCAGACTTACAAATTGATGTTAGCATAAAAAGAGCTAGAAGTTCCTTTACTTCGCACTGATCAGTAGGTCTGTAATTGCTCTTTTGATGCTCTTGGACTTTAAAGGCCGCTTTAGACGATACAATTTCTCGTACGATGAATCTTAGCGAAAGCAGTGTGCCAGAGTAAAAAAGAAAAAAAGTTGTGGATTTATACCAAAGCATCTTGCCCTATTGTATAATTCTTGCTTTCACACTCTGGCACTACTGCTAATCGTAAGATTCATCGTAGCATAAATACTGTCGTCTAAAGCGACCTTTATTCTGGTTTTCTCGAATTTTACATTTGTCCACAGCACAATATGATCAATAATGTCATGAAAAATTAGAGGCCAAATATGTTCCATTTTAGGATTTTCACCTACATTTTTGTCAAACTTGGAATTCCTCGTATTATATTTTCACAAGGAACACGTCTAGTCTTTGGTGGTTCTTTAGATTCCCAAGAATTTTCTTTCTTACCTTAAAAGAAAACCGGAATGTCTTTTTCATTGTTTGTCCTGCAACTTACATACGAAATACCAGCTTCGAAATTACAGCAATCTTCATCATCAGTGGAAGAACCAAATGTTTCAGGCATGAACGAGGGGTCCACATCTGAATCATCATCAGGAAAAAGATCTTCCACCTCCTCTTCTAGCCCATCTTTTTTCCTCTTCTTATCACATTTTTGAAACCTTGGCGACAAAACTGGGTTCACCCACTTTCGCTACATCGCTTGGTTTCTTTTTCCTAGATGTAGAAGGTCCTTGCTCCTTTGTTACTAAGTTCTAATCATCAACATCAATAATACTTGTGTGCAAGAAAAATACACTACTGGAAGTATGTGTCCATGGGCCACGCGAAAAAAACTGACGTTATTGGAAATATGTGCCTCTCAGACACGGTAGGTTACAAAAAAGCTCTTATCAGCTAACACGTAAGCGCAACCGACAACAATGGATCACACCACCAAACTAAGAAATAAATTTTATGGTTACTTAGGAGCTCGCTTCAATGAAACACACATCATAGCGAGCACAGCGAAACAAAATATTATGCGTGCCCTTCAGACACATACTTCCAGTTAAGGGTTAAAATCCGACACATGAACTCCCAACTCCTGCTTCAAATCTCTTGAGAGAGGCTCACTACCACATACAACTGCTTCACAAAGTGTCTCCTCGAGTTTTATGAGTTGTTTGATGCCTGGCTGATTGAAACGGCGCTGCATTTCGTTCAACAAATACTCAGTGATATCGAAGTACTTTTTTCAAAGATCTAATACAAGTTCTAGGGTAGCTGCTTTAGAAGGATTATCAGTCTGCTCCAACCTAATTTGTGTTCTCTTTGTTCTTGATGAAGTGGGCAATTTTTGCTTTCATTTTCAATTGCTTCTTTATAGATGTTTTCAAATGCATTGTCCGTTCGTAAGTTTCTCAGAGTGTCCTCTAGAATCGCTGCTGCTCTTTAAGCTCCAGAAGCAGAAGCTTCAGAGTTTTGAAGCACTTTCGCCAGTTGTTCGCAAGGTACAAAAGCACGTCTACTCACTATCAGAGAAACCATCGTTTCGAATTTGTTCATTCCTTTCCAATACCCGTTCAGCATTATTTTTTCGGTCGCTGTTTAATCCACTTGTATCATTGATGATTTCTTCCAACGTGCTTTGAATTCTTTCGTAGTTAGCTTGAAATCTGATTAGAGATTTTCCTCTAACACACCAGCAAGTAGGGCAAAGAGGCGGCAAATGTTTATAATGGTTTTCACTGATAGTTTTACAGTGTTCAAGAACAATGTCGGCGTATATTGTTTTTCATTTTGCGGAATCCAGGATGATGTTACATACGTTTTTCTCTATTGCCAGTACGTCACCCAAAGATTCGCATTTTCGTGTTACTTCCTTCGGTGCAAGATCTAATGCATGATTACTGCAATGAATGTATACAGCTTTCGGATATTGAGCCGAAATTATCTTCTGCACACCATTCACTCATGCTGACATATTAGCTGCACCACCCTAACACTGGCCGCGGATATTTTCTACAATCAGGTCAAGTCTTGTTGGCGAATGCAAATGTTTCCGATTTTGTATCATGTGGGGTGAACATTCCCAACCAGGGATACAATTTGCTCCTCGCTGCATATGTGAACTATAAAACTTACTGCACTCTACATATTGTTTGTAAGAATATTTAATTTAAATTTATAGAAAATATGGGTAAATGTACTGTTACGCATTTAAACTGTATCATTTTTAAACTTTAATATCTCGCTCGACGACTCGTTCCATTCTGCAGACTTACGATTGCTTAGACAACAAATCTAAAATCATTTACAGTGTTTTGATATTGCACACCAATGGAATAAAGTGAATTTTCAATACATCTTTTTTAATCTTTCCGTCTAATATGAGGTCAGAAAAAGCGCCCAGTTCCATGTCTCAAAGATATAAAATAAATATGGAATAGAATGTTTTTTTCATATTACCAAAGAAAACATTTAGTTAATATATTCAATGCTGTGTGATCTTTTTAGTCAAAGTGGGGGAGAGAAAAACGGGTATCTTACACCTTCTTGAAAATTTCGTAGGGGCAGGCGAGAGTGGCTATTCCTACCGGAAGTGTTTCCAAGTGAGTTGCAATATGACTGCCCAACAATGCGGGAAGAGCTGATATAAAAATCTTGCTGATATATGTGTGTAAAAAATATTTTATATGCTGAGAATAGTTTAAACAGAACTTGTATTTATTGCGTTGTAAACTTCCACAAACATGGCGTCGTGCGCGGCGTATGGCTGTAAAATAAACTCAAGAAATAGCAAAAGTGGTGAAGAAGCTGTTAAGTTCCATTCATTTCCCAAACAAGATGATCTACAGAAACAATGGATATCTGCTTGCAAGGGAAAAGATAAAATTAATCGAAAGAATGGCGAGTTAAAAATTTTCGTATCATTTAATAGCATGTACGTCGAAAAAGAAGCAACGTAAGGGAAAATGAAATCCCTTGTTTTAAAATAGCAGTCCATGAAAAAAAAAACTGGCACTTCTTATTTTCAAAGACATGATAGAAGTTCTTGAATCCATCAGTTTTTTGTACAGTCAGCATGTTTAATGACTTATCAAGGAACGAATTGATACAGTTGTTGCTACTATCCAAAACGAGCTGGTGAGTTTCTAAAGACGAGATTTACAGTTTTCGGTGAAATATTTTTTTTTTTTGGTATTAAAACGTGTTAAGAATTACTTGTGGTCCTAAATGCGCAATGAAAAAACTTTCAGCTCTTAGTAAAATGTGTATAGAAAGCGAACTGCTAAGAAAGAAAGTTTTTGAACCAGTTGTTAGTTTATTTGAAACGCTAAAGCCAGAAAGAAGTGTTTCACTCTGTAATAAATATCTTACTATTTCCAGTAACTGTTAATGTTTAAAGATAGCGAGATAGTGTTATCGTCCAAATTATAACATGCAAAGATGTAGCTTATAAACAGTGAGATTCAAAATGTCATAAATATTTGTTTTATGTTGTAGTGACCCATTTCCGCTTGGTCGCAACATATCTTACTCTCTCCCATTTTTGTGTGTATCTTCTTTTTCTTTTTTGTTTGTGCTTTGTTGGCGATATTTTTCGTCTTCGGCTTTCTTCAGAGTTAGTTTTATTTGTCCAGATGACAATGACGATTAGCCATACAGAACATCCATTTCATTGTTGTCTGGCGGGATTTTATCTTTATTGTTTCTTCATTTTATTACTTAATATTTCTTTGCATATTTTATTACATTATTTTCTTCAAAAAAATATTTCGTTGAAAGTCTTCAAAAACAAATTAAAAGATCTGATTGTTGATTTATTTTCGTTGAAATTCAGGTGGTTAAGCCACTCCTCCTCTCAGCTCTTCCTTCTATTTTGATTCACTACGCTGATTGGCTGAGAGCCAGTCAGTAGTTAAAACATGGTCGCCGAGTAGGAAAGGCTGCTCAAAATTTACGCTACTTCCGAAAGTTATATAAAAGCAATATTATAATGCAGCAAATGCCCGCAAAGTTTATTAATATGTGGAGCAGCGTCGACAAGAAAATAACAACTTTTGGTAGCTGTTTTACCATATATTTTATAAAAGGGACTGTGAATCGAATGCTGCAATTTCGCGTCTTACACCCTACATTTTGGCCTTGACCGGGAGTGGGCGAGATGAGGCTTCTTTATAGAAGTTTGTTTGTGTGAAGTGGTCTTTATCAGTGTGTGCGGTGATTTCTGATATATACAGGGGTTGGACAAAAAATCTAAAACGTTTGAAAAAGTGTGAAAATCATACCTAGTATGGTGTGGGGCCTCCTTTTGCGTCCAAAACAGCTTGGATCCGACGTGGAATGGACGTATACAGCTCCTGAATCGTGGTGTGTTGAATGTTGTACCATTCTTCCTCCAAAATATGCTCCAGTTCCTTAAGGGATGATGGTGGAGGGTAATGAGACCGAACACGCCTTTCTAACACAGACCACAATGGCTCAATGATGTTCAGATCTGGTGATTGTGGGACCCAGGGGAGGTGTGATAGCTCCTGGCCATGCTCCTCAAACCATGAGTGCACCGTTTTGCAGCGTGACAGGGTGCCAAATCATCTTGGTAGATGCCATCACCATCCGGGAACAATGTGTGGGCCATGGGTAGAACCTGGTCCCCCAAAATGGCCTCATACGCCTTAGCATTCATCATTCCATGCAGGCTATGATGGGACCTGCAGAAAACCACGATATCACTGCCCATACTGTAACAGAACCACCCCCATGCTTTACAGTTGGGCGCAGACAGTCTGGATCATAGGCCTGCGACGGCGTTCTCCATACGTAAACACGACCGGTTGTTGGAAACAAGGTGTAGGTCGATTCATCGGAATATATTACGTGTTTCCACTGATCAAGGGTCCACTCCTTGTGGTCCTTGCACCACTGGATACGCCGCTTCGCATTTACTGCTGTGACCAGAGGTTTGGCGATCGCGGCCCTGCCTTGAATTTTCATTTTATGAAGTTCCCGTCGCACTGTTTTTGATGAAACCGGGTTCTGTAGGCCGGAATTGAGTTCAGACGTAATTTTCATTGCAGTTGTCTGCTTTTTAGCTGCTACAATCCGTTTTAATGCCCTCCTGTCCCTATCGGACAGGATTGTCTCTCGACCACTGTTGTGCTTTGCAGACGTTGTTTACCCATGCATTGTGTATGCCCTCGTGACATTGAACACAGTGCCTGTCGATACCCCCACAATGGTCGCCACTGTTGTCACTGAAGCTCCAACCAGACGAGCACCAACGATCATGCCTCTTTGGAAGTCTGTCAGGTCGCCCATTTTACCGCACCACGTGCACAGCACGACACGCACAGGTGAACTGGGTACTGCTGACTTAAGAGGAAGGTCCACATGACACATATATATGTGTGTGTGTGTGGTGTGTAGTGGTTATTTTCTTCTGTTTTTAAATATAAAATATATCATTTGTGGTTCTAAGCCCTTTTCGTCTGTGTGTGCAAGTAATTCAATGTTTTCTACAATAAGAAATTGGTGTGGTTTTCCTGTGAAGTGATATGAATTGTAAGAATGTCTGCTTACTTTCATAGGCATCGGAGGTTGGATATCTAAATTCAGGTATGTGTGATTAATGTCTTGAAATTCCTATTTCTCTCCCAGAAACCCAAGTCTGCTTCACGAACATTCTAATAACGAAATTTCAGCACATTAAAATTTTGGTTCGTACATTGATTTTTTTTTTTCACTGTTGTTAATGCGACCTTTCAAATGCACGTTATTTTTCCGTTCAGCATTTTTGTTTGCTCTTCCGAAACCTGGTATGTGTAAAAATTGCACGAAATGTCTACAACATATCCGTTTTATCCAACATAAGATTTAACGATTCCCTGTTTTATTTCGGTAAACAGCAAAGTTTAAACTTTCATCATAGCGTTAGCAGTCGTAAGCCATTTTCGTTTATAGAAATTCGTTTTGTAAATTAATACCTAATCCAACAATAGTATAGCAAGATTGTATTATCAGAATGGAGGTTAGGTTGTGTGAAGTTTGAAAATGGAAATTACATACGAAATGTTTTAGCAACGTTTTGAAAATATCAAACTAAATTGTTGCCCAGTAGATACATTGTAAATAATAATATTTTCGTTGAAGAAAATGTTATTCTTCAGTAATTGTAGAAATTTTGATTTGAATGAGTTAAAGTTTAGACTGTACTACGTTTTAAAAAGCAAAAGTAACTTATTTCTTTTTGGAAGATAAGTGTGTGAAATATATTCTCTGTTCTTGGATAAAGCTTTTCTCTAAATATTTAAATTACCCTTGTGTTATGTGAAATTGACAGCATTTTCAATGCTCATTTTGATGTTCAAGAGATTCTCTTCGGAAACCTTTTTTCAAGAAAATGCAACAATCAGTCTTTTGCCTTGGCATTTTTAAGTAAAAAATAAATTAAATTTTTACCAGATATTTCTTGTGTCAAGGGTTTCATTATGAGTTAGGTAGATTTCCATGGCTGTGGTATTGCAAGAAAGGTTCCCAACCTTTCGCTATTTCAGACCGCGAAGTGTTTATTTGTTTATATGTGAGAAAGTAGTTGCAGATAAAATTAAAGTTTGATATTTGATCCAATGCTTCAGCAATCTTTAGAGAGTAATCAATATAGTTCAGTGCATCCAAATGTTCGCGTTTAATATTAAGTAGTGCGCGGCCGTGTTGATCCTTGTACTATTTTAGGGGCCTAGTTGCGTTAGGTAACTAAAATTGCTTTTGAGTTTTGCTTTCTTGTGGGATGTTCTCGCCTGCTTCCCACTTCTCTTGGGGATGCTTTTCTTCGTGTTTTAGCTTTCTGTTTTTGCCAACTTTCTGCCTTTGGGCACTTCTTTCGGGCTTCTTACATGCATGCTTTGTGGTCTATACTAGTGTGTGTTCTGTCTTCGATGTACTTGAAGCAGGGTGCTGATGTGTAGGTACGCTCCTTGCCTTCAGGTCCGATAGCGGTTTTTCTTTTATTTTGTGCCCTCTCCTGTGACGTAATGTCGGCTTGTCTCCAGGGTAGGTTTGACCATGTTGTGTTTGGGTAAGCCCCCTTTTTGCAACAGGGCGCCGCAGTTCCTCTTGTTTGCTTTTCAGTCTGCCTACTTTCGTTGGAGCAACCTGTGATACATTACAATCCAATGTGATGAACGGAGTTTTTATAAACCGTTATGTACATATTTTAAACATTTTTTTTAAGGTGGGCTTGTGTTTCATGAGAACTGCGTAGGTGTGTATTGCGGTAGGGGGCGTCTTACATCAGAGTGCCTATGGGCGCCAGAAACCTTAATCCGCCCCTGAGTTTTGGCGTCGTATTTTCGTGCTCTGTAGTCCAGGTCACCCCTAAATGAAACCCTGTTCAAATGCAATGGAACTCTGCTTTGACTTAAGTTTCACCGGAGAGAAATCGGGTCACCGTGTCAGACCCGGTCCAAAATTTTCAGCTATGGTTCCAACTCCATTTTGTTTTAAATGGATTTCCTTTTTTTTTTTTTCGTATTATGTGAATAAGAGAAGAACATACATTCATGAGAAAAATGTTTCAAAATAATTTACATAATATCACAATACTTACCTACATTTCTTTGTATTCTCCTCCAACAAAGATGACAACATTCTTCGTATTCTCCGCTGACACTTAACTGTTGTTTGTTTCTGCTATCACTTTTCACACACACACATACACACGTAAACACACACAACTTCACTACATAGTGTTCACTAAACATTGTAGTTCAACTTTAATCTTTATTTGAGCAACAAATTGGCCGCAATCGCTTGTTACCCAGTTTTCGGAAGGGTTGTCCCAACTCCAAAGTGAAGAAGGAATTTTGGCAAGCAATATCCCGCTCTTTTTTCTTTTAAACATGGCAGTAGTGCGCAACCGAACGAAGGGTCAAGTGACCATCTGGTCCTCCGTTGCTCCGTTCACTTCAATGCTTCGTCGAAGGGGGGAATTCGAATAGCCATTTACGGTGCATCAGACGGAGCAAGGGTACGTAACGGAGCATAAACTGCGAATTCGGAAGGGGGGAAATATAACTTCCTTATTTGCCTTTTTCGTCGCAAACAACCTTCGCTGCGGTTCAAATTTGAGTAATTTCCATTTGAGGAGGAGGATGTGAAATTTCGTTTTCAGGATTTTTGGCCATGCAGGATGGGTATCATGGGTTGAAGGAGTCGTTCGATAATTTCACCATTGTCAGCGGATTCAACTTCTGAAAGTACTTTTTCAAACGCTACTCTTAGTCTTGCTTTCCTTTGTTCGAAGTTTTCTTCTTGTTTTCTTTTGAGAGGATATCTCAAATTGTTTATAATTATTTCATTTTCCGCAAGAGAAGGTCTTTCATCAATGAAGAGTTCATTGTCTCCAGCATCTGTATTTGCTTATTTTTTTCTACCTATTAGGCATAACTGAATTCGTATCAGGTGATTGTGCTTGCGCATGTTGAATTTAATAGAGGAGTCATGACAGGAGCAAATGTATGAGTGGCTACAGAGTTCGCAGTCTGTACATCTTAAGATGCAGGTGCAGTCTTCATCCGCTTTCTTGATATCATAGAATTCATTTTTCTTTTTCTGATGAAACTCTCCACACATTCTCATCGTAGATAATGCCTTCAGTTGAAAGAGAGAATTATTTCCTCTTTCTCTTATATTTGAACGTTTATTCGTCACTTATCCTTTATTTAGGTAAATGAGACAATCATAAATCTCATCTCGCACAAACCTCATAAGAATATGAATGGCTACGTCCAGCCTCTTTGGTATCTTCCCGCTCATGTATAAGCGTTTGATGACGCCATGCATTCGTTCTCAATGTATATTAGTATTCAAACCGACAAGAAGACGGTGACAATGAGCCCAATTACGTACTTGTGTAATTTTTTATAATTAGTTTCGAAATAAACCTCAAATTTCTTTGTTTCGGCAACAAATTTATTTGTTTAGGTCAGTTATCGGTTGTTCCAACATTCTCGAAAGAACAACTTCATTTCTTTCTTCCAACAACACCCTCAATTGCTTATAAACTTCGACCAGCTTCTCGCGATTTCTTATTTTAGGAAGGATTTTTTTCCCCCACGCACGATCCACATGCCATGAACAAAATAGACGGTATGAACAGGTTCCATTACTTTCATCCAGGCTGAATAAAATGCCTCTGTCATATCTGACATGAACATTTTGGGCTGTAGTATGTCAGTCAGAGTATTTTTTATTACGGAGAAAAGTATTTACATTG
This sequence comes from Lepisma saccharinum, assembly GCA_022664845.1. Classification (NCBI taxonomy): domain Eukaryota; kingdom Metazoa; phylum Arthropoda; class Insecta; order Zygentoma; family Lepismatidae; genus Lepisma; species Lepisma saccharinum. Next base: position 37,062 of record JAGDQP010013913.1, read on the forward strand.
ATGCAGTATCCGTTCTGTTGGAGAACATGAATGACCTTGACATTTGTCATCCAGGATTAATTGCATTGTAAGTTCAAACCCATAATTATTCAAGCCATGAGTACTGTCGATACAAATACAATTGTTGCCGTATCGTTGTAACATTTCCTGTTGCGTCTCATTCATGATAACTAGAACAATATCACTTTGTTTAATTCAGAATATCTTGCAGACAGACTACCCTGAGCTTTGTAAAAGCAAACCGCACCACCATTTCACTGATCCACGATTCAACGCTTGTACAATCATTACTGTGGCGTACAGCTTCAGATTTTAGTTTGGTACTGTTGTTCAATATTGGTAAGATCTTTTCGCGTAAGAAGATGCACACGTTCTATATCTGAATCCTAGATAGAATTTCTAATACGGTTCAATATACGATCAAATGGAATTTTCAAAGCGATTTCACTTGCTATTTTATATCTCTTCGATTTTGATAACCTCAAACGTTCCAGCTCTCCCTGGTGGCCAAACTTCGGAGAACAATGGGGAGGTATGGGGGCTTGAACTCCACGCTCGCTATGCTTGTTAGAATGCACAATTATCAATCTCAAGAGCTACTAGAACCCGCGACCCTGGCCTAAACCCTCAGACCAAACAATTACCGCAGTCGCCTTTTATTGTTGAAAGTACCGCATTTGTTTTTGTGCCAGAAAGGTAGAAGCGAGGGTCTTTGTCTAGATGCCATTCTGTTCAGAGACTATCTTTCGGGAATAGTCCAGAACTTTTGAGGATGATCTATGGTTGATCTGAAAACGAAATGAGTATAAACATGTATGATAATGCTTAAAATTATTCTAATTTTACAAACAAATCAGAATTTGAAGTACCCATCCCCAATAGCATTCCAAAGTCTTCGAATGTAACCAGTAATGATTTTTTATATTATTTCCTTTAGTTCACAATGGTTCGCGGTGTCCTCAAATTTTGTTACGTTAATTTAGCTCATTTTCCGACGTCATACAGTGATAAGAATTTGCACAGCGACGTTCCATACTCTATTGTTACTTTCATTTATGTCTACATATTTATATATTTTAAAAGCATATTTTAATATATTTATTTTGAATAGTACTCATAAACACTAGCCAGCAACGCTGTGGCGTTTTACTGGTTGCAGAACACTTTAGAATTTGGGTAAAAAATTAATTAGGAAAACTTTTTAAAGACATACTTTTCTTTAAAAATTCGTACGAAAAAAGTAAAAAAAATCTGTATGCATGACTAAAAAGAAAAGCATAGGCGTGCTCTCATGTGTAGTCACTTAAAAAAATCAATGAACGCGCCCATGCTTTACTTTTTAGCCATGCATAAACATATTTCTTTTTACCTTTAGTACGAATTATTTAAGAAACGCATGTTTTTAAATATATTATTTTTATTTATAATTTATTGGTTTGGTTACCATAAAGGTTTGGTTATATTCAGTGTTGGGTTAGGTACTTGTTTTTTGTACCTAGGTACAGGTACTAGGTACTGACCTTAAATTGTACATAGGTACAGGTACTAGGTACAAGTTGGTAAATGTACCTAGGTACAGGTACAGGTACTGTTAAATGTACCTAAGGTACTTTTTAGGTACTTGACCCAGTTACTGCTAAATAGTGCTGGAAATGATATGAAGAACAAAGGGGATGCTGATTGACTAGAATATTACTCTCATATCTTTACTTGTAATAAAAGTTATTATTATTATTATTATTGAGCAGAATAGGTTCAGCCAAAGTGTGATGTGTTATCTAAACATTGTTAAAAAATACGGACATTTTCATGCACCATATTATACCATAATAGATACAGGAATCAAAACAACGGAAGGCGTAAGAAAAAGCAGAAATTTAATTACTAAAATGATAAATCATTAATAGAAATGCCTTTCTTCCACAGAAGTAAATCTTTCACCACGCTTTTAATCTACATATATTTTACGTATTTTTTCGAAAGGGCACTCGATGCTTAACATAAGCGGCGTCCATTTGTTTCTTGATGCCGTATATAGGGTGGTAACGTAATGCACCGACATTTCGGAGGTACATGCAAAAGAACTGTAGAGGTTCAAATATCCAATACAACTGATGGTAGAATTGATGCTATCGTCAAAGACTTAAAAATTGTTCCATCTAAATGTGCATATTTCAAAAATTTCCATTGGGACTGCAAGGGATTTCTCAAAGGAAATAGTTGATTTGAAGATATTATCTGAAGAAAAGTCGCAAACGAATTATTGTTACCTGCTGGGAAATCATTTCGACTCACCTTTACGTCAGAAAATTTCTGGGAACCTCACTTCCTTTGGGGAACCCCTTGCATACTCAGTGTTTGAATATGCATTTTTAATAGATGAGGCTTGAAGTCTTTGATGATAACTTGCCGCATCAGCTCTACAATTAATTATATTAGGAAATTTGAAATTGTAAAGTATATCTTTCAGTAGCCTGTAGCTCCGAAACACGGAGAAATTTCCACCCTGATGATCAATTGTTTAAGAAAAGTATTAAAAAGTTTTTGAAATTAATTTTTACCTTATTTTTATATACTGTTATCTTTTAAAGTTTGTCGGTGCATTATATTACCACTCTGTATAAAGTTTCCAGTATGTCATAACTTTGTTTTTTTTCGTACGTTCTGTCAGCTTACTGCGAATATTTAGGTTTCTTTTATTACTTTTAATATTTTGTACATAAGATAGAGATAATGAGACTATCTTCTTGAGTTTGTAAGAATCCACCATTCCTTCTGTTTGAGACTCAAAAGAGTGCACTCTGTTGTTATGCATAGTACATTTAAAACTAGAGTTTTGTAGCGTTTCAGATGAGTACCGGTACATTACTTCCGTGGGTGAAATTAGATAACGCAGTAACTTCATAGTAATATTTGGAAATTGATGTTGCGATTTTCGGGATGGTTGTTGATATATCAAATGATGGTATGCGGTTTCTACGATAACCTTGTGCTGTGGTACATTTAGTTCTAGTTTCTAATATCATCTATTGTAGCTTGGAAGCTGAGCTCGCACTTGTGCTGTATTATGTACTATATAATAAAGACGGTAGATAATTATTAATAATCTCTTTTCTAAGAGGCGAGAGAAAACATCCATAGTTTTATAAAGGGAGACATGCCAAATACACATAGGTAAGACGTGGAATTCCCAACTCCTTAATCTGAAATTTAAGTTGTCTGTTTTCTATTAAAGTATAAAGTATATAAATAAAAGTAAAATAAATAATTCCGGTGGAAATATAGCCTCCGCTAAATTCTATTTTACTGTTCAAATACTTTTGTTTCACTAGGAGACTCCATCCCCACGCAACTGAACTATTTCCACTCCCTGTTCCTAGTGTAAAATTTTATTTCTTTCCTTCAAGATGTCTTTTATTTAAAATCAAGATAAAGTTTCGAAGCAAGATATTTGAAAACTTATATCTTTCACTTTCAATTATTTAAATTCATTTTTGGCCTTTAGGTATCGATGGCTCACGCTGGGGAAACTTAATTTTTATAATATGGGCCAGCCTAGTAACTGGACTTCGGCCTGTCACGATTCGCCTTTAGCTGTTCAAATCCACATCCACGCCCCTACCAGGACTCGAACCTGGGACCGAGTCGATGGCCTGCCGCCGCAGACCGCTCGGCCACCGACCGGTTAGCTCACGCACGGATAGAGTAAGGGAAAGGATGCAAGAATGACTTGACTAGGGTCTAGGTTGAAGGTATCATCTCGGCATTTGTAGGTCATACTAGCGACAAAAAAAACAACTAAAAATACCTCAGTCAGGTTGGATGGTCACTAGTATCGAACCAAAGACTTCCCGAGTGCGAAAACAACGCTTTACTAATTAAAACACGGCCTCGGTACTTCCAATGTTGTTTATTACATCATTTTTGAAAAAGGGGAAAAATGTTACTCCATGAAGAGTCCAAGTGAACAGAGAAGTGAACACATCATGTGAAGGAAGCTCCCAATATTAAATTAGTTTTTAAGAATGTGCCAGATTTTAGGTAATAAAATATTACGATACAATGATTTGAAAAATAAATAATTCTTTAAAATTTATATAGCGGCCTACCTGCAAAGTTAAATTCATTAAGAACCTAGACAAAATCTTTAAGTTATTCCTCATTTATTTTCTTTTTCTTTTTTTCTTTTTTTTTTGTGAAGAAAAAAGGAAATTAACATTCAAACGAGAAAAATACATTAAAAAATAACTAAACAAGTCTAATTCATTTGTGACAAACGGTGAAAGCAATGCGTTACGAAACATCAAAATATAATTCTTTTCGTTAAAAAATTATATTTATTTATGGACCTTACAGCCAGCTATGGGATAAGCCCGTCATATGTCAGAGGAATGGCATCCTTCGGGAAGCAGTCTTCCAAGTACAGAGAGGGTTAAGTTAGCGGTCATCAGTTCATCACCTTTTGTCTAGGTATTATATCAAGATTAGACTAGTGAAAGTGAGAAAATCTTCAGAGAACCTCGGTCAGTGTAGCCGACAGCAGGATTCGAAGCTGCATGCCTTCCCGGTGCCGATCCAGGGTCTCAAAAAAAGGTTACCAATACATTAAAAATAGTCCAAGTCTGTGAAGCTCTTGTGATCCACAAAGGGTACTGAAAGAATTACAAAAGAAACATTACATGAAACGTCCAATAACCAGTTAGTTTTGCTGCAGCGTGTCAAGATCTGGCTTTCAGTCAATAAAAAAATAAACGAAGCAGATGATTCAATGGTGTAATAAACATTGTTTCAAAAGTAGAAACTAACGTTATATTTTTGTCTTTTAAATATGGCTGTACCTGCATTCATTCCACGTTTCCTGCCGATAAAGGCTTTTGCTACATTTTTTTTTACTCCCGAAATTTTGGAAAAGCTTTTACTTTAAAAGTTCAAAGAAATCGCCAGCGTTGGAGTAAAAAGTTTCCAAGTTTTATACTGACAAATTAAGCATATTTTAGACATGAATCAGTTGTTTATTTTGAGATTGAGAGAGGCAAATAGTTTCAAGATTCCTTCAATATGAATGTTACCAGCCTAACATAAGAAACTTTTTATAAAACTCTATCACTCAGAAACGTCTTGTTCGATTATTAGCTGAAGTACCTAAGAAAAGTACCTAAGATTCAGGTACTAGGTACAGCAAAAAAGTACCTAGTTACAGGTACTAGGTACTGCAACTGAAATGTACCTAGGTACATGCTTTAGGTACGTGTTTTGTACCTAGGTACTGTACCTAGATACAAAGTACCTAGGTACTACCCAACACTGGTTATATTATTAATATTAGTACGGTACAATGTATAAATTTTCAAGTCGGAACAGTGAATTACAAGCTACTGTAGTCACAAACCTATTTTCAGGGTTTTATTTGTGTGGAGGAAGGAGAGGAAATTGACCCGAAGGATCCTAGGCAAGGTGAACCGATAATGGTTTACTATTGTCTCCAATTGGATAAAAAACATGGCGTCCCAAAGACATGGCCTTTCAATAAAAGTGGGTCCCGGGGTGTTCGAATCCGGATGCGTTCAATTGGATGAGATAACATAGGGTTTCAAAGATGGAGCCTTCAGTAAAAGTAATTGGATCCCCTTTATTAGTAAGCAGTGAGCGTGAGCGAAGTCATATGTGTGTGTGTGTGAGAGAGAGAGAGAGAGAGAGAGAGTGTGTGTGTGTTTGTGTAAATTATGCAACAATGAACTTTAAGAAGCTGGGCATATTGTTTCGGTGGGCGGATAAAAAAATAGCGATGGCCAGGGAAAAAACGAAATTAAAAGAAAAACTACTGTAAAATAAATGTACAACAAACCTAGCAAGTACCAAGCATATTTCGCTCAGGCTGAGAAAAGTTTAATAGTGGAAGTAAAACATGTTAACTATATTATCAATCATGAAACTCATTTGCTCGCATGAATTTGTAAGAACAGACAGAGAAGAATTGTCCTGTTCCGAAGTCTGCTTATTCCTAAACCCCTAGCTACAAGATGTAATCAACAGTGATCTGATTACAACTCTCGGTCGCTAGCGCGTCCGCTGATGACTTACCATGTACTCCTTCTACCATGGAGCCTATTGTAATTGGTATACTGATAAATATCTCTCTCTTTTCTCCGCAACTCAGGATTGGTTGGACTCAACACTACGGGGTTGGTCAACTCAATAGTGTGGGCGAAGATTAAAGAAAAGTTTGCAGTGGATCAAGTAAACCTCTATCAAAAGGAAAAAGTATCCGTAGCAAAAAGACGTTCATGCGTTTCTCTACTGTCTCAAATGTAAGTAGAAGTTGTAAAGATATCGGGTAACCAATATAATCTGTTTCCCATGTACCTACGTTCCAGTATTGTTTCGTTCCTGTCAGGATTAGATTTATTCCTGTTATCAAAATTTTCAATTCAACCTCCGGAGAAAACATTATATCATTTAATTTGTAGTTTATTTTTGGCCTTTAAAATCTTCGGCTTATGTCATGAGACGCACTTGAAACAACGCGAAAACTTGTACCTACATAAGCTTAGTTTGTACAAGGGCTCAAATATTTTGCAAGTAAAATACACTATACGATAAAAATGAATTGCTAGTGAAGGGAGTAGATAACTGGTCCACCCTATCTTATAGCATTAAGAAGTGTTATTTTTGTCATGAACAAGGAAGTCTATGAGAATAAATAGCATTCCATATGTAATCAGTAACGTTGTTTTACAATTTCGAACGAAAACTAACGAAACTTTACTAACCTAAAGTCAGTAATACATAGGGTGGACCAGTTCTCTACACCCTTCACGTGCAGAGCCATTATAGTAGTTAACATAATACTGACATAAATTACGGTTGGATACAATGCTATGAATGATGTATAATAATACAGGGTTAGTACTGGTACGATACCAGATGATGTCGGATTAATTATATTACGTAGTGTGACTGTACCAATATTTAACCAAGACGGTCTACCACTCTTAACTCCCTCGAACGTTAGCCCATTAAAAAAAAAAAAAAAACATTGCAGGCTTTAACAATTTTCTCCCTTATTTTGAATGTTACACACTTTAAATTTTTGTAACATCTAGGGGAGTAAGAGTCATATCTATCAATAGTTTGTCTCACATTTTTAATATATCTAATAATACAATTTATGTTTTTGGCTTTTTATTAAAGAAAAAACAGTTAAATTTTTACAACTTGGACTGGCATTCCCTTCCGGGTCCGCTACGTTTCGGCGCCTCCATTTCGACGACGCCGTTTCGCCGCAGGCTACATTTTGGCGCCAAAGTGAGGAAAACGGAAATTATTAACATATCTTATGACATAGTGATGTACTTTTTACTTTTAATGTCCTCTGACCACAATTGATGATCAATGAAGTACTTAAAACATTATTGCTTTACTCTGCTTCTAACAAAATTTTGAAGCATTACTTAAGTTGCACGGTCTGAGCCAAAGATGTATAAATGACAAGTGGATGGAACTTGTCTGTTATGTACAAGGGCGCTAATAAGATATATTGCTTTTCTAATTTATATATAAAGTTTTTGTACATTTTTAACGTAAGAACTTTTACTTTTGCTATACCTAAACAGGAAATGCATAAGATGGGTTAAGTAGTGAATATTCGAGATGAAAAAAAATCGTCAATAAAGACATTTTTGGGACTGCTCCTGAGTAAGTTATGAAGCATTATTTAAGTTTTCATGCTTTGAGCTAAAGATGCCTAAGGGCTATACGACGACAGGATGTTTCTCTCGTGTACAAGGGTGCTAATGTGATGTATGTTGCATTCGTAATATAAATAGAGAAATTAGTTAAAATGATAGTTCGTTCATGTTCAAAATATACATTTAGACAAGACAAAAGTAATGGGACTGAATTTGACAAAGGTTTGAAGCATTATTAAAGTATTCTCAATCTGAGCCAACGATGACTAATTCCAATAAGAGGACAAGATGTTTTTCTCTTGTAGAAGGGGGCTAATGGTCGTAGAGCTGACAACTCTACACCGCTAAAACATGTCAAGAAATAGTAACAGATGGTTCATGGATTCTCCTGGGGTAAAATATTCCGGAGGTAAACTAGTCCCTCATTCGGATCTCCTGGCTGGGACTGCTTCATGGGGCTCTATGAACAGGATTAAGAGAGACCTTAGAATAGGAACGTGGGACGTACGAACATTATACCAAACGGGCGCTCTTCAGGTGGCCGTACGCGAGACCGAGAAGCACGAGCTAGACATATTAGCGATACAAGAAGTTCGGTGGGAGGGTCAAGATAGTATCCCACAGGGCAAGTACACTTTCTACTACGGGGGAACACAGTCTCACGACTTCGGAACAGGGTTCCTCATTAACCCATTTACTGCCGTGATCCCCAAATGGGGATAACATACTTCAACCTGTCTAGTGGTGCCATCTGTCTGTAACATAGAGAAACTTTATATTCTCGTGTTTCAGCTAGATGTCTCCTGTGTAAAGGAAACGAAAAAAATCACGTGCATGTCACGTGTTGTGTAAAAAAGCTACTTTGAAGGCGGAAAAGATTGTATTTATTAAGGATAGTTTTAGTCAGTGTATGTTCACCTTGCAAGATGATAAACACTGAATGATTTAGTATCACCTTTTGCATCGGAATGTAATTTGGGTACGGACAACGGTCCCAAATAACTCGATCCCCATTTGGGGCTCACGTCTGATATCGTGTAAAAATAAAGGACATATTTTCATATTGGCGTTTACTGGAACTGGCACAACGTAAGTTTTATTCTTTGAAAGAAATCACTGATAAAATAAATACTGATGAGTTTTGGGATTCCGACGATGATGATGACGTCAATGGCCCTATTGACATAGTGGAACTTCCTCCAGAACTGGTAGATGAAATGTCGGATAATGAAGACTTCGATGATGACATTATGGCTGATGATGAACCTGCAGATGTTCCCGGACTTGTTGAAATTCATCAAGCAGCAGGGAAGGATGAATGTAATTTAGTGAAGCTACCTTTGGCAACATCAAGTACAGATAAAGAGGATTTAGCCACACCTCCTGCCAAAAAGAAGGCAATAATTACTTCTAACTGGAAGAAATAAAAACCTAGTTACTCGAAAGTTTATTCAACTTCTGATGCTGTGGAGACAAGGAGAAATAATCTCATTAGTGAACTCAAAGGGAACAGCGCAGTAGAATGTTTTGAGAAGATGTTTGATGACACAATTATTTAATATATTATGCGTCAGTCTGTGATGTATGCTGCACAGAAAAACGTCCATCACTTTCAACTTTGAAATGACTGTATCAATTAATTTATTGGCATTCTTCTTTTTACTTGGTATCATTCTGTTCCTGAAGAACAACTATTTTGGTGTGAGGATGAAGACATGGATCTCCAATGCGTGAGAAAATGCATGAGTCGAAACTGGTATCTTGAAATCAAGCGGTATCTCCATCTCAACGACAACTCGGAGCTCCAAAGAATTC
>JAGDQP010013914.1:0-12038 GCA_022664845.1 Lepisma saccharinum
ATGGATTACCTTTGTAAGAAATATTTTCCTATTTAGAATAAAAAACTACTACACTATCAACAAATCAAAATAACATTAATTGCTAATGTAGAATAGCATCTTGCGTTACCAGGTTCACAGTGTTCTCTTGTTCATTCTGAAAAGAAGTTTCTTGATTTGAACGATTTTTAGCGGTCACAACATTTCTTTCTTTAATGGTCGAAACAATTAGAATAACTTTCAAATATAAAGGCTAATAAAGATGTTTGCTTTGGAGAATGTATGTTGCCACATGGACGAAGGCTACAGAATGGAATTCTTTAGTTCAATGACAGCCGGCACAATTGTATTGTAAATCGTATTTCTAAAAGAGCGTTAAATAAACGATTAACTCGTAATAACAATATATACAAAGACCATTAGGAAAGATCAAAGATCTAGCAGAATAGCGATGTCTGGAATAATTTGACGTTCTGGATTTAAGACCAATTAATTGTGCCAGGTTCAGGTAATGTTAATAATGGCCATTTGACCAGCTCAACCAAAGAAGGATAGTCATACTCAATGTCTTTAAGGACGTCACACCCTACTCTCTAAGCTAATTTTTAATCTCTTGGGACTTTCTGATCTAAGATTTCCACATAAAGTTTTATCAAACTGACTGTAAACTATATGCATATTTCTTAAAAATTATTGTTATAGTTAGCAGATTGTGATACAATGCTGACGCGCATAATGTAATAATACTCTCAGTTCCCCTTCTCAATATTTTGTTCCCGATGAAATAGAACCAAACGTATCCAACTGAATTAACCTCACTGGGTAATTGGGAAATTAAATAAATAGGCCAGAAGGTATACACTAATGTGTAAGGTTAATCTGAAAGTATACGGTGTATAACTCGATATACCCTCGACTACAGCTCTGGCGAACTCGCCGAAATTACAATTACCGCTTGCTTTTTAAGACCTTATGCAGTATTGTGACTTCTGAAATGGACCATGTTTTATCGAATGGAAACGATAACGTTCAACAATAACATTTGGTTTGGTCTCGTAATGTTCTTTCAGTTTGGTCTTACTCTCTTCAAATAATTGGCCTTTTGCAGTATCAGGTGCAAAAATATCTCGCAACACTTTGTATAAGACATGCCCAATAGGGGCAATGACAATGTAACTCTTTTGCAGGGTGATATCAAACATCTCACAATACATTTCTTACCGATCCAGATATACAGAAATGCCAATTAAAGCAGACTCAAATGTTTATAAAAGAAGTTGAGATTTCTTTGATGTTTCCATAATATTAGATCACCGAACACTATGCAATAATGACTACCAAGTAGGGATGTACTTTTCATATATAGTAAGTAGGCACAGATAACTGAGTACCATGTAGGCGCGTATCATTGACGACTACGCCATTTTATATATGCTCTGTTGTGATGATTAAGGAAAGACTGATTGAAACTCAGTCATCTCGTAAATACTACCATTAGAATACTACATATGCAAACCAGATATCTCTATACAATCGTAGTCGGTGAGTAGCTAAAATTAACTCCAACACACATAAATTGCACATAACTAACACAACACATATAAGGACACACACAACACAGTTAACGAAAATACTCATTGTAACCTCAGGGTCACTGCTAATGAAGGAGTCACATTTATTGGGGCAGAACGCAAATGATAATAGAAGTAACCGCATTAATACTATTCTTTGACCCAAATCAACGCTGAAATAGTTATCATAGTGTTCATCATTCACTGGAATAGTAAACATAAGATGCCTCTTCGAATATTAGAAGTTTTTTCTAAATTCAAATGAATTCCTACATCGAACCCAACCCAACAAATTAGGTATTTTTTAACCTTGAACTATGACATAGAATTTATGTAGTAGTCTTCTAAAGAACACCGTAATCCATTGACTTTTAGAATTTTTTCCTTCTTCTTTGAACATATTAACATACACCTGTTCAATTTGACTCACAATCAATTCCAGAATACATCTCCTCACATCTTCTCAATCTTTTGGTAACTAAGACATATGTTTATGTCTCGCAAATAGGAAATAAAAAAAACGACAAACTGTTACCGAATAATATCAACATAAATCTGAAGTATAATCATATATCACAGCACGCACTTTCGGAAAAAAATGATCTTAAAGGGCTTTTAAACAATTGAAAACAGAATATCTTACATTGTTACGGTTACTTTCAGGAAATCTCGTGTCTTATGTTGTAGACTTACTCATACAAAATGTTCAACTCCTTTTACATTATATATGTTTAATCCTATATAATTGGCAGAAAATTACATACGAGGGCGAATCAGAAAGTCTTTGTCCCTATTTTTAAGAGCCGAAATAAGGTACGTACAGGTAATTACAAATATACGAACTATTCTACGTACCTTACACTATTTTACCACATAGTTTCCACACCGCTTCAGACATTTGTCCTATCACAGCAATAAATTTGAGATGCCTCTGTGGTAGGATTCGTCCAGCTAAATGTGGAACAACCGTCCGTTTGCTGTCTTGGCTTCATTGTTGCACATGAATCTTTGTCCTGCCAGGAACCTCTTCAGCCGACCGAACGCGTGGAAATCACTAGGGACGAGGTCCCTGTGAATTCCGATGGGCGTTCGTCCCTTGATCCATAGAAAACGAATCACATTTCGTTGCTAGTACCCCATAGACCTGTGAAGAACAACCACCATCTTGAACAACTGTCAGCTCGCCGTGCCGCGGAGCTACCGCCAGGTAAGGCATGGCCGGTCGAAGAAGAGTCCATCACCGGGAATATATATGTTCACTTCGCATTAACAGCCGTAATTTGGCTAAAAATAGGGGCAAAGACTTTCTGATTTGCTTTCGTAATTGTAAACGTGTATGAAATAAAAGTGTTTAATCAGTTTCTATAAACTGTTTAATATGCAGTTAGTAATTTTTGTTAATTCTACTCTGAAAATCAATTAGTATCATAATAAGCAATATTCTTACTTACCTTGTGAGCACACATTTCCCAGTACACGTAATATTTGAATCATTGCATTATCTTGAGTGGTATTTTCTTTCCTAATCCTGGCAGCAAGTATTGAAATACAATGCAGAGATAGTCCGATTGCTATAACTGTCAAGATGGTAGATATCCAGAGCATTTTGCTGAACACATCTACAAAGGATCTCCATGAATAGAAAGATTGTGGCTCTCTAATAAAAAGTCCATGACTGTAATAGATATGAAGATTTAATTTGTATACAACCTACTTTCTGATATTAAATGAAGACGTGCACAAATGTCAGATATATTGACTAAGGTTTCTCAGAGGTATATCAAAAGGAAACCTTCCAAACAGTGAGTGGACGATTACGTTAATTTTAAATGCAGTTAAATAAACTACATAAATCCTGTTGCTGACAAGAAAACAAATTTGCGCCCACGCTTCGAAAAGGACAAATACGAACTGCGCCAGAATGGGAGAAATACTTTTGTTTGCAAAGAGAAATTTCGTCAGAGTGTAGTTTTGTTCCACATTCTTTATAACAGTATCAAACAAAAATGGAAATATGTAGAACACACAAATCATCGTTTGCGAAACAATAAAATCAAAGTTAAACATTTTAAAAATGTCAAAGGTGGACTTCAATATGTAGATTCCATTGTGTGCAATAGAAAGTGGAGGGAATCTTATTGTAATTCCGTACACTGTATATTATTTTTTTAGCATTATTTTATTATTATTATTAGTTTTAGTATTATTTGTATTAGATTTAAGAATTTGATCAATAAATGGTGATGAGTTATGTTTTAGAAACCGACTTCAGTGAAAGCTGCGAGTATTAATATCAAATTTACGTATTTTAAACAATGACTGCATTCCCAGGCAATTCGCTTATCACAATCACACATCAGGATGTATCTCAATAGCATATTGGTTATTTTAGCACGTACATACGTTTGTCATCAATATGAATATCACTCTTATCTCCTGCAAGATAAACGATTTGAGAATTATACTTTACTGACGTACACACAGGAAATCCATTGGTAGTAGCTAAATACACGTATCAATTAATCGGCAAATCCACAGAGCAGAATTTGATGTGAATATTAATATCTGCACCTAAGTTGTGAGCGGAAGAAGTTTCATCATCCCACAGTAATTTTAGACCATACCCGATGAACAGTATTTAATCATTTATGAATTATTCATTTACCTTTAAAATCAATCTCTTGTATGCCTAGTAGTTAAGCGCGTAAAATTATTAAAATAAGTGTTTTATTATTGCTGCCGTAGCTCAATTCAGTTCGTTAAACAGGCTGTGTTACAATGTGTATATCTCTCAAACCTTCCCCCGACTTGAGTTTACATGCTTGATTGACGCCTTTCTGTTGATTGTCGTCTTTTATGGTGAGATTCGTCCTGGTTACGATTAAAATTCGTTATCCTCCCGCTTCTTAATTACATGGTTAGAGACGCAACGAGTTTCATCCCTGTTACTACCAGAATTTGGCACGTACTACATAATATAGAGGCACTTTCGTTCCTCCAGTCATCAAAGTTTGAATCTCGCCACTCCGTACATGATAGATGGCATTCATCCGGATCGTTTATTCCACCACCAATGATAGGATGGATGTCGATTTTCCGCCAAGGTTTCAATCCAGACACGCTGTACATGTCCGTAATTAGCTCTTTTGAATATTAGTGCAAGATAAAGTAATTTGTTTTATCCTGGATAATATTAGTAAATTATTATAATGTTTACGTTTTTGTGCTTCCTTTTATTTAAGTCTCGTGCTAAGCAGATTCTTCATGGTCCTACAAATTTCAAACATTGCAATTGTTTCGTGCTGAAGAGAAGACAAAGACAACCAATAAAACCGCGATATTTTTTTATATCAAAAGGAAATATAGACCCCAACATGACAATTGCAGCTCCAAAAGTCATGTTCCAAATTAATATCCCTTTCAACATGTTTATTCTAAATCAGACGACGTAGTGAATTTTTTCAAGAATTTGAGGACATTGATAGTCATTTGAGTACGAGACGAGAAATCTCACAGATACCAACTGCTTTCGTTAATAAGGATAGGGACTTTTTTCATGTTTTCATTCAAAACACATCTTAAATGACGGTATCTATGCAGATTGTAGAAAGAAAGCAATGGTATTTTTCAAGAAACCAGGCTGGCAGACATATATCGATGTTAAGCTTAGGGAAGGGATGCAGCGGTCAAAACAAAGTGTAACATCGTACGTATTAGACATTTGGTTTTTAATTTTAAAATGAAGACAGGAAATCCTCGGCGAACTCGTTTTAAGCTTGATTTTTAATGGTTTGCGCCCTTTTTTTTTTTTTTTTAGAAAAAGAGGTTAACAATACATTTTCGAACATACAAGCACTATTAGAAGAATTGATATTATTAGAAACAGGACGATATCGAGTTCGCCATCGTATTCGTAAAATTAACAGAAATACTAGGAGTCGTGGAGAAAGAAAACTCTGTTCATCAATTAGCTCACTACCTTTTAAAGATAGACCATAATCATCAGATTAAGATTCAGAACCGACAATGGAAAAAGAACCGATATGGAGAAAATCATCGAAACCGAAAATCAACAAAACAGTTCATAGAAATGATTTCGATTCTAAAATACATTTAACCAATACAAACCTCGGCAAGCAAAACTATTCTATAGAAATAATTTTCCTGATTACTCTCAGCAATATGGGAATAATTTTAATTGATTATTCAATACGTAACAATAACAATACCAATTTTCAGCAACTTAATCAATATCAGGATTCTCGACGATATTTTCCGAGTCGCAACCAAAACTTCTAGAATGCAAGGCAAGACCGCGAAATCTATAAAAGACCAGTATATTATAATAACAGATAGCAAAATAGTAGCTCAAAGATAGACAACCAGTCCGAAGACAGGGTTCTCCACAAGGAATAATATCAGGACGAGCGGACAAATAAGTATTACAATTCTAGACAACAACAAAACTCAAACTACTGGACGAAATGCAGAATCTCGACGCCAGTATTATATTAATAATTGTGTTTCTCCCAACCACTTTAATTGCTAAAGCAAATAAGTTCTCAAGTGTCCTGAACGAAATAAGTCAGTAGCGGACGCGAAATACACTACACTGCAAAATCTATACCTTTGCATTTTGGGTACAAATTTGTACTCAGAATTTTTGAGAGGCACTGGCGAACCCAGAGTTGGGTTTAGAGGGGCGGTTCTTTGACTCCCAGTTCTTGGGAAGGAACAGATTAATAAAAAAGGGTGGTAAAATATGAATCCCTGTGCCCGTCACAGCCTCTGAAAAATAGGCGGTGCAATGTACCCACAATTTTTTAGAATCAGTGACGGGCACAGGGATTCATATTTTACTTTCGTTATATATGGGTCTGCTCCATTTCAAGAACTGGGAGGCAAAGACCGCCCTCTCTAAACCCAACTCTTGGTTCCCTGTACCTACAATTCAAAGGCACAGTTTTTGCAGTGTATTGTTAGAAAACCGCCTTATCCAAACATTCTTCGCACAGCATTTTCGAAAGACGCAAGAATAGATACATTCTGATGCAGCTTCACACGTTGGTATCCCCTTCTTATATTGTGGCGATTTCATTGTTGTAAATATCTGTCAACACACGTCGCTGATAATATGTATTATTGATTTTAACACTGTTGTCAACGCGACGTATCTTTAAGTTTGCTATGTAACAAAAGCCAAACACAAAAATGATACTCCGTGGATAATTTTTGGTGCTCTGGCGAACAAAATTGCTTCGTCCTTTTTCATCGACATTTGTGTACATAATAGCAAGAAACTTTCCAAATCAGTTAGATATATCCACGACCCATCTACGTTGACTATAAACTTGCACCGATCTCCCGCCAAGTGGCGCGCGTACAACTTTCCGCATTTGGTATTCCGTTCCATGATATGGCTGTCTTTCACAGCTTGCACATCCGTCTTATCGATCAGTTTGAGACGTAAACTTTTCTTGAATGGCACGCTTAATATTTGATTCAGACACACGGAACAGGGTGGCCATAACAGGCTCTTGGGTGGATTCTCCAATGTCGTCAACGCCGCGTAACACAAGGGGTGTCGGTTTCACTATGGTCCGTTTTGCATGTGTCTTCATCCGTGATACACAGTCCGGGGCGGTCGCGCTGCATATCATCGTATTATGGAAATCACAGTTTAGCGAACAACAATACTAAATACACTTTCGTGGCACTGTTTAACTATCTTGAAACAATTGGAGTGTGCATGAGATAGTGCTACATTGTAGCCTTCCCTAAATCGATTCACTTTCGGCGCCATTACACTTCCAATAAGATGATTACTTGTATATCGTTACAGCACATACTACAGCGTCTGCACCGTACCATGACCTTTCAAATTTGTCTTTATGGAAGCATATTAGGCTCTATATTTGTGAGTAGCTGTTCCCGAATTTTAAATAATAATTGTAGATTTAGTTGCTTTTTTCTTGGCGTCGGTTGTTTACAAAATTATATATAGACAGGTGACTTTCGTTTTCTAAAGTTGGCAATTGCATTCCTGAGGTTTAAGAAGTAGAGATGTAATTCTTAAATTTGTACAGAAAGCTGAATAAATTAAGGTCAAATCATTCTTAAACTTACTGCCATTTCTATCAGAATGTACACTTAAATTCATACAGAGTTGGCTATGAAAGGGTTTGAAAATATGCTATAGTTGTAAAGTCTCGAAAAATCTAATCGAAATTGTAACGAAAATAAAATATGTGATACTAAGTTTAAGTCTGCAAAAAATATTGTTTTAATAAATTTATATTTCTCTACTTATCATACACTTCTATATTTCTCTGGATGAAATAATTGGAGTTCACCAATGTGGATTTAGAAGAAACAAATCCACGTTGGACCAGATTTTTGCCAGAAATGGGATTGCAATGGGATTGTTCACCAGTTATTTATTGACTTTAAGAAAACACAACTCTATAAAAAGGGAAAGATTATAGAATGTTCTGATACAGTTTGCAAATCCGAAAAAAAACTTGTTCAGCTAGTCAGGATGTGTACTCAGTTACCCCTTAATCAGAGTACGAATAGGTAATAATAATATGTAAGATAGTTTCGAGATTCGCAACGGATTGAAACATAGTAATGCCTTTTAAATATTACTGTTAAACTTTCCAATATAATATGCGATTCTGAAAAAAAAGTGCAAAAGTTGAGTAGCTTCAATCAATTGTTCGTATACGCTGCTGATGTAGATTTAATACGGGTTGATATAGATGCACTACAAAGTAACACCGATGTCTTAGTAGAAGCGTCCGATGAGGTAGGTATACAGGTAAACATAGATAAAACAAAATATATGATAACAAAGAGAATGAAGGAAATGAAAAAAAATAAGAGTTACGGAGGGGGTAATGGAGAAAGTAAACAAATTTAAAAATACTTACGAGCATATGTAACAAGCAAAAATGAGGTCACAGAAAAAATGAAAAGTCGTTTATCAATGAGCAACGCATGTTTGTACTCAGTCAATAAATTCCTAACATCGTGATTAATATCAAGAAAGTTGAAGTTGAAAACATACCGAACGGATATTCTGCAGGTAATAATTTACAGTCGCGAAAGTTTGAGTACGACTCTAGCAGAGGAACATAAACTACAAATGGTTGAAAATAAGGTCTTGAGAAAGTATATGGGCTGAAACGGAACGGGTCGATTGGGGAATGGAGGAGACTGCATAATGAGACACTTCACGGATGTGTCCTTACGACTCATCCGATTTTGTAAGAATAGTGAAATCGCGAGGACTAATTTGGGAAGGCTATGTAGCTCTGATGGGTTAGAAACGAATATTATATTCCATCGTGGTTGGTAAGCCGGAAAGGAGGAGACTGTTAGGGGGACCGAAACGACTTTGGGAGGATATTATTAGAAGGTATCTTCGAGAAATATGTGTTTTGATGAAAAACGGCTTGATTTTGCTCAGACTGGATCGTATGGAGAACCAATCGTTACGGCAATGGATGAAAAAGACAGAAAGATTGTTATTGTTATTATAATTATTCGTTCAATATGTCTACTGTGAGTTTAGGTGGTTTAATTGAAAACTCATAGTATGAAGCCTATGGTATTGATATAAAATTTATTTACTGGAATTGCAGCTAGGTAGTTATTGATATATGATGAGAATTAAGATGAATGCAATTCTGTTATTTGAATATGTACGGAAAGACTAATCATGACAAAGCGTTTGTGTAAGAGTTTCCAAACAACAAATTGTTGATAACTTACAAGGTTTTTTATACTGGTATTACTTTAGTGTCTTCAGTGAATAAAGTGACCTTTGTTTGATTACAAAATATGTGCATTATTAGATTTGATGGGTAAATTTTACATTAGCTGAACTAGGTTACAGAGTAACCTACTATAACGATAAAGGTGCTACAACTAACTATATTCACCATTTTTGACAATGGCTACAAGGATGGGATATTGAACTATAGAAATCATTTGTGACCGTTGAAGAATGTGGCTTTATTATCGCTGGATGCAATCAGCTTTTTTTAAATACGAGGTTAAAATATTCTGCTGAAGGTAACATTGCTCTGGTATTGGATAAAGCAAAAATAACAATCTGTTGGAAATATATTTCTAGTTCTAGCAGCCAACAAACATTGTCGGAATTACGATATAAGTTTTATGAGCTAAAACAGGCACCAGGTCAGAAAATGTTGGATTTCTGAGGTCAGGTAAAACCTCAGGTAATTTCTGTGTAAATTTGGTGGGCCTTACTGTTCTGTATGTTAGTCCAATTCATTTTACGTCTAATTAATATTAAATATCAATATTGTTGGACAAGAATTTAACATTAAATCATGCAGTGAATTTAATTTTTTGGTAGGAACAACAAATTCAATATAAAGGAGTATGGGTAGATTGCGATACATGAGTCCAATCTATGCTATATCAGAAGCTCATTGCAGACCAAGAGCAGCAATCAATTATTGACCTTGCAAGGTTTAACAAAACACCTAGAAATGTTAGTAGTACATGCAATCGTTGCGGTCTGCAACACAAGATAGCAGGAAAATGTCCAACATTCAATGGTATTTGCCGACCATGACAAAAGAAAAATCACGATGCCCGTTATTGTTATACCAGCAAGAATTCAATGAGAACAGAGGGTTAACGCTACAAGTTTAGGATCACCAATACCTAGCGATATTCAAGAAAAACGAGTGATGTTCAGCTGAATCAGGCAGACGCATGGGAGCAAGTACTTTAAGTTTCAGCATATGTGAACACAGTACAAGAGGTAGAAATGAAAACCCATTTGAAACCAGAACAGTGAAGGTCAAGATATGTTAGAGAAGCAGTCTTCGTGGAAAGAAAGACAAAGCATTGAAAAACATACAATATAAGTACAACCAAAAGATACCGACAAATTGTTAAGAAAAGTGTACGCATACAGTAATTAAAGAGTTACCCGAGATTGGAATTCAAACAGAGCACTCAGACATTCATTCAGCAAAGTTGTGGAAGCAATTAAAAGCGTCCAAGGGAGAAACAAAGGAAATGGAAAAGACATAATTAACTGTTGTAGAAGCGAACTAGAATATAACGAAGGGTGCGGAGAATGTTGAGCAGGTGGATAAGCTTATATAGTGGCAACAAGGAAACCTCATAAGAAAGAGAACAAGGTAGTAAGCACAAAGAAGGAAGAAATGTCTAACAGAAGGGAAAAGGAGAATAAAACAGATAATGATGAAATGGAAAAGAAAGAATAATAGAGAGAACAGCAGAGAACTGGAAGCTTCACTTAGAATTTGGTAAAGATATGGAGCCAATGTTTTGTTAATGTTGTTGTTTTGTGTCAACTATGAAACTGATAGAGTTTAAATACTATTACGGATATACAAACTGAATAGGCATTATGGAACTGTCACATTTTAAAGTTTTTTCAGCAAATACTTTGTTAGTTACGCCGATTTTGAGATAATAATTTTTTGGAACCTAAGTAAGTTTTCTTTTCCAAGAGAGAGGAGGTGAATTATTAGAGTAAGTTAAGTCAAAAGATTAGATCAAAAGATTTTGATCAATCTTTACGGCAATGCAAGGAAAAGCAAGATCAATGTAAGTTATTCTTCTAGTTATTGATTCAATACGTCTGATGTGAGTTTCAGTTGCTGTTTAAGGGGAAAATCATAACATGAAATCTGTGGTGTTAATATCAAATTCATATCCTGGAATTGCGGCTAGGTAGTTATTGATATATGATGAGAATTAAGATGAATGCAGTTCTGTTATTTGAATATATACGGAAAGACTAATAATGACAAAGAATTTGTGTACGGATTTCCAAACAACTAATTGCTGAATACTTACAAGATGTTTCATAATGGCATTACTTTAGTATCTTCAGTGAATAAAGTGGTCTTTGTTTGATTATGAAATATGTGCATTAGTAGCTTTGAATGGTAAATTCTACATTAGCTGAATTCTGTTATAGAGTAATCTACTATAACTATAAAGGTGCTTTAACTATATTCATCATTTGTGACAGTTGCTGCGGGCATGAACTTGCGAGTTCCGTAAGCCATAGAGTAAGTCATTAAGTAAGTTAGTAGTTATCATACAAAAATTCAATAAATCTTTTGAATGAATTCAATAGTGTACAGTAAATTCAGTTTTCCTTAATGAGGCTCGTATATTCAGATCCAGTCTAAATCAATAGTACTATATTCAATCATATTATATAAAGGTCGTTCTGGCAACACCTTTCTTGTACGTTTTAATTGCCCAACATGTTGGCTTAAAATGTGTGAACTTGATCTCTTATTTGCTATATTTGTACGTAAGAACGCACGAATAAGTCGTTCTCGTAGCTAGGACAAGAATAAATATTGTGTGTAACAGGAATAGAATTCGTGTTATCTTGCCGATTCTGTAAATCATTACTCTAGTGAGGTATAGAAGACACACTAGATTTCGCTTCTTATTGTG
>JAGDQP010013914.1:12138-46559 GCA_022664845.1 Lepisma saccharinum
ATAAAGGTCGTTCTGGCAACACCTTTCTTGTACGTTTTAATTGCCCAGCATGTTGACTTAAAATTTGTGAACTTGATCTCTTATTTGCTATAGTTGCACGTAAGAACGCACGAATGAGTTGTTCTCGTAACTAGGTCAAGAGTTAATAATGTGTATAACAGGAATAGAATTCGTGTTATCTTGCCGATTCTCTAAATCATTACTCTAGTGAGGTATAGAAGACACAATAGGTTTCGCTTCTTATTTTGAAGTTTCATGGGACTGATTAGGACATAAGCCTGATAATATCGAAAAATATTGTAAACAATATATACTAGAAAGTTATAAGTATATAGTTTTTGTTTTATGGAAACGAGTAGAATATATGTACAATAGGTTTCTGGAGTTTATATAGCTGATTCGAAACTGAATTTAAACGATTTATAAGAACTTTTTTATTCAGGATTAGTTCTTATACTTCTTGCATGGGGTTGGTTCCAAATATACCAGTATTTGAAACAATTAGGCTTACTGGTCTCTACATATAAATTCTTGGATCTATAGCGAGGTCACATGATGATTTTTTGCTGCATCACAACTAGCTGGGCTAAAGTGAGACGCTATCACTGGGTTCGGCTATCGATAACTCTTTCATTACTTTTCTATGATAGCAGAACATCTTATTAATGCTATACAACTTTAAAAACCCTTCATGTTCGCATCTCTGTACATTGAATGCACGTAGAAATAATCAAATGTTGACTCATTTTATGTGTGTGTTGACCCACATATTGGAGAGCTAATACCAATTCCTCTTACTAACGAAACAAATAAGAAGAATAGCAATAGAGAAGGGCCCTTTTCACGAAAAATAACTAAATATATCTCAAACGATGTTCCAATACCTTTGTGGATTTTCCTGAATCATGTTACAATATGTCAACTACAAAACGTAAGAGATATTGATTTACCCAACACTAAACAGTGGATTTGAAAAGTCAATTAGTTCGATTCTTTCAGGTGTCATCAACAGCCAAGTACCAAGAACAGACACATCGTTTGATATTAACATTCCAAGAACTCCGTCATATGTTCCATTGGGTCCCTTTGTTCCTAGGCCTCGTCCTCCTCCTGGATGAACAATAACTCTAAAATAAATAAATAAAAGATCCGTTAATGACCTTATATAGAGAATGGTGTTACCTGTATTTTACCTTTCCATATGATTGTTTAACTGTAAGTGATTATGCTTACTAAGAGTAGAAAAGTCTTAATGGTTTTGTTAAGAAACAAACAAAATGAATAAACATATAAAGTTTAAAGGGCTAGACATATATTTATATGTATTTCTTCAAGCTGAATATATTTGGTTCATCTATAATAGCAATGTTATTATTAGTAGTCAAGGGTCTAAAATAAAAAAGGCACAAATTCCTCTTCTACAGGGTAGGAGAATGTAGGTAGAAATCGACGGTAGTGTTCTGGGTAGCTCTTTTACAATATCAACAATGATGTTTCTTTGGCCTCTAGACATCTACATTGCCATCTATCAGAAATCTTATTGTTACATTATGATTAAAATTTCCTGGTGTTTTAGATGAGATGTGATAAGGAGAATGGGGAAACTAAATATTAAAAATCAATACGTTCTGTTTCACACTGTATTGATTAGAAAACAGTGGTAAAAATCTATGATTTTGATGTGAGGAATGAATCTTCCGCTAATTATTAGAACATAACATATTAGGTGGTAATAAGTATAGGGCGAAAGCATTGCGCATACAGATACGAGAAGGAAGGGGAGATAATTAATTTATTAAACAAAGGGAAAGGTGTTAGTGATATCTATGGTTTACAACTTACGTCTACGCAAGAACCTGAATACACTATTTATCAAGCAAATACACAAACATCTAGGTGGAATTCTATTCTTAACGGAGCAAATATATTAGAAAGATCGAGTCTCTTTCGTCATGATTATTTATAACTTTTTTTCAAAGGTGCAATTTTCGAACTTTTACTGCTTCTTTTAGATGTAGTTTTTACAACTGTAGCTCTTAAACCGTTAGTTGTACTTTCTTAAAACGCGAAACGATGAGGTGCTTTGTTTATCATGTAGCTGTACATTCTCATATTTATTTTATATTTTCATTAAAAAACAATTAACTGTTTAATTAAACAGGCATAATGGAATATTTTTAATTCTTAGCATAATAATTGAATATTCTTTCATGAATGTGTCATTAAATGTGTATGCGTATTACTGTATAACCTTGAATATTTAGAGATCATCAGCAGACTTTAATTACATCTAAGAGATACAATTTCAGGATAATTATGTTAACTTCTGAATCATCCCATTTAGATATACTCTACACATTTACTGAATCAGTGGTCTTGATCCTCATAGATTGTATACTTACGTAAAGTTCATTTTCTTCATTAGTATGTGCCAAAGATTTTTAACGAAGAAAGGTGTCCCAATATTCAGAAATGTTTCAGCTGTTGCCTGTACATTTGCACCATTGTACTAAAGAAAAAATCAAGGGGTTAAGAATTACGACTATTAATATTTTACTCTAAACCTTATAATTAGGAGTAGTCAAATGTATTTTAAGTACTAGCCACTTGGGATAAGTTGTATATGATCGAAAGCTGCAAAGCTGCGCCATAACCACGCAATCGCAAGTCACAACCAATCAAACTAGCATTGCCAGACATACTGTAGTACCATTGGTTATTCAATTAAGCATTCCCCCAATCATAACTGAACCAATTTTCATTAAACCCTGACGGAAATTCAGTATACGAATGTGGGTTGAAATTCTTAAATGTATTTACCTGCAATAACTTGCGATATTCCATTTTTTTAAAAAATAAAATGTAGCCAAATTTTATTTTAAGTGTGGTGCATATAGAGAACTAATCTACAGTATCAAAGCTAATCACACATTTTGTGCGAAACAGCTTAAAGTGGTTGGCTAACGGCGGTTTGGCCAGTTTTATTTTATGTGTATGATTGTGTCTGGTTTGATTGATTGAATTTGTCATTTTTTAGTATGTGAACATATTGAAAATATTTTAGGAATTTTAAAGACAACAAGATGGTTCCATGCTAGCTGACAGAACATGTTTAATGATTTAAATACAATACAGCATAAAATGCAATGAATATCTCTTTTGTCCCTCATTATTAACACTAATAATAATAAATAATAGTTAGGGACATAAGCGAATACATTCAGAAAGTTTATGCAAGTGTAGATGGATATTTGACCTAAACATGACTATTATATATTTCTTTTTGCACATAGCACACGTGTTGACATTTCTAAGTATAAATAGCAAACAAACCGAATCTGTCATAATTCATTACATTGGACATACGCGTACAATTGACGTTGATAGGTTTGAGATGAATGTACTAAGAAACTGATCTAATATTATTTTGTTTCCGTTTCCGTATACCTCTCGCGCTAATTGAACAACCATTAAATGTTTTGTATATAATGCAAGTATGTCATCAAGTTTTTCTTCTTTTTATTTACTCTCGAAAACCATTCGTTTCTACTGAATTCTCTTGACATAATTTCACACTTGTTTCTAATTCACCTTCCCCCTAAGATATTTTTTCAATTTATTGAACAAAGATTAATCACAGCAGAGTTCGGGGCAGATCTAAGTTGTAGGTGTGATGTTTTATATCCTGGAGTCCAACATTCTTTATTACTCGGGTCGTACGGGTGGTACCATCACTTTGAAGAAAGAGAGAACCTTGCGAGATATTTCATATCCTTGTTCAAAATGTATTCCTTAAAAAGATGCCCATTATAATAGGCATTCATGGTGGCCCACTTGGCTTCACGTTTACTAACAGAACACCAAACTTTGACTAAATACGGTTGTGTGTCTGCCAGTGCAAGCAATGAAAGGGGATGAGGTAAGATGATAAACTCCTCAGTTTAGATACTTTCTAAATATAATCTTAGACAATCTTAGTTAGAAAAGCTATGTGTCGTTCTAACAGTTGCTACTTCGCTTAAATTTTCAAAATATTGAAGCTCAACTATTGGTCATGAAACAGAACTTAAACGGAGAAAATTATGAACATCATCTTCCACCAAAAATTGGAAATGTCAATTCATCGTAATGTCTATGATTTCCTCGCCTTAGACCTTCTGACATTGTGCTGTTCCGTGTCACATTACTCAAAGGCTAGAGAGCTAATGATAGTCTTAGTATGTAGAATGAGTTAATGACACATATAAGCCATTCTTCCAAAGGTAATACTGCAACCAATAACTGAATTGCAGAAACTTAAGCTCTAACGTTAGCACCCTCTCATAGAATGCCATTCCACCATCACAGCCCAAGGTTTATTTTTCTAGTATAATATTATTCGCATCCAAGGATGCTCAATTTTCTGAATGGTGTTTGAGACAAATGTATACTCTCTTAGATTTAAAATGTGACACAGGAAGTTTTAGGAGTGAGTAAATTTATTACACATTTACAAAAAAATGTTATGAGTCCCTGTTCCTGAGTAAACGTCTACGTTTGTTTAATAGCTTAGTACCAGCAATTTGAATTTGGGCTGAAATTTATAATCAAGTAGAACGAAATGAAAGCATAAAGATAGAAGAAATAACACTAAAAAGGTACGAGGAGCATGGGAAGACCATAAAGGTGAAGGAAACGAAAAGGAAGAAAATTGAAGAAAACTGCACCAATGTTTAGGCTAAAATTGAAAAGAAAATCTAGAGCATGTAGCTAACAATAGAAACAGTATAAGGTTATATATTTAAAAAAATATGCCACGAGAGCCCATTAAGGGCCCAGACCTAACAGCAGACTTTGGCACTCATGCCGTAGAGGTGAGATGTGGTCAGCATCTCGGCTCCTCCTCGCTGTTTATGCCGGTTTTCGTGACCGGAGTCCGCTTCCTCCTTATTCAGGTAGCTCCCCAATTGGCCTCACGACGCTGGGTCGACGCCGCACAGGCAATACCATCTGGAGTACGGCAAAGGTCAATCGTCCAAGCATTGACAAGACCCAGAGCTGCTTGACTTCGGTGGTCTTACGGGAACCGGTAGACCAGCTCGGCTAGGGCGTTGCCCAAGGTTATACATAGAGTGTGTTAAAGACATAGAAATGGAGACGTTTCTGTGGAACGATGAACAAACTGTATTGGTAAAATTTGAATTAATGTTTGATATAAAAATAGAGCCTCATTTTGCCGAAAGGTAATTTCTATGAAACATGGGTGAACAATTGGATATTTTAGAAATGTAAGTGTAGAGTAAAACGGTGGGAGGATCAGCCTGACACAAAAGATGCATAACGATGAACTTCTAAAGGAAGCGAGGAGGAGAGGAACAATATTTCTAATAAGAAAAATATCTGATTAGGAAATTGGGTAGAAGAGGTTTTATACTAAGGGATACAATTCGAAGTATAATTAAGGAAAGAAGAGATAAAAGACGGATCTTACGTAAATAAACCGTGCGTGAATTCAGAAGGAAATCACAGATCGTGTTCTTGTATACAATTCTTGACATTTAGGATCGGGATATGATTTAACAAAGCCATTAAAGACATTTTGATGGTACTGGTGATGATATCAGCCCTATCGCAGGTGATCTTTTGGACCATTAAACACTTAAAGATGTTTTGCATTTCTGTTTTCTCTTCGACTTACTACTTACTTATTTTCTATTAGGAACACATGTTATTATTATTATAATAATTATTATCATTATTACTTTAAATTTGTGGTTAGTATACATAAGAACAGGTAACGTTATCCCGTGTGCGATATACACGCGGCGTGAACAGCGCATGGGGCATATGAAGATAGCGCTTCACATTTTCTCGACTTATGGCACGAACATAGGTGGGGTTGTCTGTCCCACGCTCGGATTACCTTTATCTTCCAAGGTGCCCTAGAATACCAAGGACACTCTGGTACTCAACTTGATAATTAGAAATATTATCTACAGTTACATATTGTCTAAAATGCTCCGTTCGGACAGATGTTAGACTTTACCAATCCAAGTTAATATTCTCGCAATCTAACAGTTAATTAACATCAATCCAGTCTATCGGAAAGCACGCATTGGCGAAAATAGTAGCATTAAATTTCACACCTACCATAACATCACCAAACTGCATAACGAAACCAGTGAGATTTCTTCGTCTTTCCCATATGTTTCCTCCAAGTATTTTCCATGTTTGATTAGAACTTTTAGATCCAACTGCATTCATCAGAAAGAAGCCATTATTTTGCAATTGGTAGATTTCCTGTAGCTCACTCTTATTGTTAAATGTTTGAAACTCTACAGTGTAAACTTGGGAATCTATAGGAATATGAATATCTTGCAAGTCCTCCGATAGATTACGATCAGTATCCTTTTCAATAATCAGTTGATGTCCTTTAGTAGTTTCATTTACAAGCTGAAAGGAAACCAATTCCTATATTACTAATGTTATATTTTAGCATTGGTTACAAAATGAGGTTTACAAATATATGACGCCATGAAAATTTGGGTAAAGTAAAATAACGCCCATTCTTAAAAGAAGAAAACGAAAAATATTATAGAAGATCCAACTACCTTATCAGGTATTTTGATAATCGCACAGTGCAATACAATCTCACAGAGTTCTCTGATCGATCATAAAAGCAAATACAATTAAAGTTAGAAAAGTGAAATTTTTACTAATGCGACATTTTTGTGACACCACTGAAATTTCAGTGAATTTGATAAATCTGAAATAAAAAGGTTATCTTCATATTAAATATGTACCTATTATCAAGATGTGGAAGTGATACTTTTGTATTATTATTTCGAGTTAAGTTTTTCATTAAGTTTTATTTATTTGTAACTAATATTATTGTCCCTTTAAGTAGAACTAGATTAGGATATAAATGTTGCGTGTGAAATGTATATTGATATGAAATTCTATCAATGAATCTAAGAGAGTAAAAATAAAGAGAGTGTATATCATTGGTGAATATATCACTGTATCACTGGGCAACACATTTCTCTGGTCATTCTTTTATTACTCGTAATCTTCTGCTTAACTACTTTCGTTAATGCATATTGTATTTTCGATATGTCAAATCTACCCATTATCGTCCATTTCAAGTATTTTGTTAATTTCTTCAAATTCGATCTTCGTTTGTAAGGAACGAATATAGAAATATATAATTAAATAAATTATCTTCATTTCCACTTTCATCTTGAGTGACTCTTGTTTATGCTATTTTTACTTCATGCACTTATGGCAAATTGGACATTTCTCATTCAAATTCTTAATATTTTCTCGGTCCTTTGTTTGCGAGCTTAAGCAGCTAATAACCTTCCTCATGAATCTTGTTTACGAATTCTTTAACTGCAGTGTATGCATTTATGTACATTGCCAGCCAGGATGCGACTGAGTTATTTAATAGTTGTAGCGCCTGAACTAGTACACACAAAAAATATGGGTTTTGTCTTTCAAATTTTGTTAATAGAACAAGATAAACCAGGCTATAGGCAAAATGAAACAAACCGTGCAAATATTTTAAGACTACCTAAAGCTCCTGGTAGTTTTAGTCAGAATAAATATATGAAAAATAAAATTATTTTAATTGATGATGTTTCTTTATCTGTGCTTTGCGCTTAAACAACTTTCAAAAAATATTATCCTCAGCACAGTCTTTTATTTTTCTCTAAACCCCAATAAATTTGAACTCTCTGATTCGTTTAGCGTAGGTTTGCAACCAGTCGTTCTCTATACACTAAATAAAATCTAAATACAACGGATCTTCAGAACATATACCAGGACTAGAAACAATTTGTTGGTACATTTTTAAAGCTTGATCAAGCAAAGAAGACATGCATATAACTGCACAAAATGGAATATAAATACAGAGTGATAAATATTTTAGCCTCAGTCATGAAGAGAAGTTGTTTTTGTTAGTGTCCTCGAAATATGCATCTCATTGTGAAGGAGCTACTTGCCGCGGTTTATATTCATAGGTTGAAGAAGGGAACATAGATTTTATATACTTGATCATAGACTGCAACAATTGCCCAGTCTTTGTTCAGTTCCTTGTGAGATGACTGCTGGAAATTACTATGCACTACATCTTCTTGCATCCACCAGTTTTCGAGAAAACCCAAGGTAAATTGAACTTGGATAACTTCAAGTGCACTGCCAATTTTCTTTTGACGGTTTCTTTAGAATATTATGTATTGTTGCAGATAGTCTTAATAGTACACGTTCTGAACTCAATGACCAGGGCCTCAAATCGAGCGGAATCTTCTGAAGTGACAGCAACAAGGGGCGTCCAGATACTTGTAAAATTTTCGCTAATTGCCCGCCCCTTTCAGTAAATTTACGAACCCACTTCCGATCAGTATTGTCAGCAAAGTCATTCTTCCTATCCCTCATCCCAAATCATTATTAATATCGATAGGGTTTTTCCAACGTGCAGAAAAAAATGTTATCCGAGCTGGTTGCCCCTCTAGAATGAAATCCATCGTTTCAGATCAATGAACAGTTTTCTCTCGCACTCAACCTATTTTGAGCACTTTCACAGAGAAGTATAATTGCCTATTCACCGTACGTATTTTTAGTAAAAGCAAAATAGTTGCAGGTTATGGTAGGAACATCATATTTGTAATATAGTTTATGCTTCTGATAACTCAATCATAGCCAATAAGTAATTAGAATTTGTTCTCTCCCTTTAGCTTGCTTTCTTCGTTGAACGTGTATGTGTGGACTCCTTTTGGGTTTTTTATTTTAACGAATTAGCAAAATATTCTACGAAGATGATTTGACCATGCAAACCCAAAGATGCATAGATAAATTAGCCATTGAAATAGGAAAGAATCAGTCCCTGGTTGGACTTCTTCTTGCTGAACAATTCCTCTCCCACTAGACCTTCAGCGAGACGAGCAACTTCTGTGCATGTACAGTGAAGATTAAGCTCAGTCTAATTAATTTGTGTTTGCTGGTATCGTAATCTACAGTACTTGGCGACCCGATAAACGTTTTCTTTTGCTTCATTTTGTGTAAATGTGACATCAGAGCTGAATGACAGGGAATAATCAGGAAAGCTGAAGATCTGGGATTAATTCCAACTCTGTTTATCTATTTAAACTGATTGCCTGAAAAAAAATATTTTCAACCAATTGTATCTCAGTTTTTATCTAGTACCTCAACTGGTATCTGATTTTACATTTGAGCCAAGTACTTTCCATTTACTTTCTGTTTTAAATTTCGCGACGATAAAACTTCCCTTCTTGTATTTTTGCAATCCAAGCCCTTCTGTGCATACAGATATAAGCCATTGCAATTTGCTATATTTTCTTCATATTCACCTCCTATAATTTGTGGAAACTTGGGAAGAGGATGTTTAATGCCAGGGTTTTGATATCCAAACTAGGCTCTGACTGGTGTTTGTCCCACATCCTCTTCCCAGCCTAGTCTGTGAGACCCATGATCCCCTTAAGGCTATAACAAATTGAAAATGTAATTAATACATTGAGAACTGTTAAAGATACGGTAAAGACACTTGAAGAAGCGTGTATATGAGGAAATTTGGGATGTATTTGGTATGTCTGATGCTTCTTTTCCAATTTCAAAATTTACGTTGAAGCCAAGATGGCGGACGGTGTATATAAGATAACCCAAATAAGTATATTCTGAGAAAATTGAGGATGTATTTGATATTCCAGATGTCAATATTATCATTTCAAAATTTACGCTGAACTCAAGATGGCGGACGGAGTATATAACATGATCCAAATGTACAGTACTTTTTCTAATTAACATTCCATATGTTTAACATGCAGGAATTATGTAGAGAATTTTATGGATTGTTGCATACGTACTTAGTGAAACATGCAATACCATGAGAATGGCTAAAGATGCGTTGAAAGTAATTAGAAATGAGTTTCTGATTTATTGAATATGTTTCGTGCCTTATTATATTTTTTAAAAAGTTGAGTTAAATTTTAAGATGGCAGCCACAGCACAAAAATGTCTCAAATACGTAGTACCTGGACTCACTTACCAATTGCATAGGTAAATGCAAGTTTCATTAAATCTGTACATATTATTGGTAGTTCCTCAGTTTTGAATCATTTGGTGTATATACTTATATATCAATAAATATAAATATATTATACTATCATTTTCTTAATTCAGAATAACACATATTTTTCAAAGTCCTGTGAATGAACAATACTGTTGTACATATATTGTCAATATTCCGCTACTAACCTGTTGGATTAAATATTTCTGTATGCCTTCTGAATATTTCAAAACAAATGCTATTCGTCTATCTGCCTTAGCAAAATACATTTTTTGTCTTTCTTGCATAATGTGGAGCTGAATAGAACTTTCTTGTAAATCCATCTTCAGATTCCTGAGATGTTTAGTAAGGTGCCACGCTAAATAGAAAGAGGTTATTTTCAGTAATAACTCATGAAATTTCATTACATTAAAATAAGAAATAAACCCAATTGTACCAAAAATATTGTTGTTAGACATTTGAGTTACTTTGTAATTATATTTAACTATAATTTTCTTATAGTTAAGGCTTAGCCCCTTTAAATGTCATGATTTCTTATACAAATAGTAAGTAAATCAACTTAATCTTGTATATAATGAAAACATTTGGGAAGCTATGCCTAACATTGCACGTTACTGTAATTCAATTAATCATTGGTATGTAGAACAGATCGCCCGTATATATGAACGTAACATTTATTTAACTATGAAGTAACAGCATGCAGAGAACTACGTATATTCTGGTTCTGAAGTTGTATTCCACAATAACATTAACATACCTTTTGTCTACATATGTTAATACTTCTAATACAATCTCATCACATCATATGTATCATCTAATCGAATACTTGAATATTTCATATAAATTCCCTTGATGTGTCATTAATATAGACCTCAAAAGTATATCTTTAACAATTACTATTTACTTCCACACGAATTGAAAACAGCGCACTCTCGATCAGCGTCTCAAATGTTCCTTGACTTTAGTGATATCACCACATATCAGAAAGATGGAATGTGGAAAGAATACGACTTCTGCCTTTATTCCCAGGTGCCCGGTAATTCTTCATGTAACGGTTTCTTCCCAGAGTACTTTATCTTTGCTATTTGATCACACATTCTTATCCTGAAGACTGGAAGACTTATGGCTGTACGAGTTGAAAACGTGGAAAGAATTGCAATCAATATGAGAATCAATTATCTAATCCATAATTCTAGAAGACCAAAAGAGTATTCTACGTGTTACCTAATGAATGTAGGAAGTACCTGATAGCTAGCCTATATTGGTATAGTCATACTTGTTATCATGTAACTTGTGCCGAGATAAAAGTTGTTTCTGGAGTTGACACTTTAATCATACTAAAATATGGAACTATTTTTAGAATCGTCTTATGCGATTTCGAATCCGCAAGTTGAATCTTACGAGAATTGTGTAAAACTTAGTTTCTACTCTGTTCTTGAACAAAAATTCCTTTCATCGATGTCTGAGCAATTAAATGGTAACACAGCCGTTACCACAGTTTTTCATATTATTCTATATGCGCACGAAATCGAAATATCATTTCATAAACTGCGTTTGTTTTTATAAAGTTATGTGCCCATATTAAGTGAGGTACAGTAGCAAATATGGTTCGATACAGTGTACTCGTCAAGAAATTAATAACTTACCCAAGTCGGGAGCATTTTCTACAAAAAAACTTTAAGTGCATGTAGAGAAGTTTTTACAATTTTTGGAAACCTAGTTTCTATCACTGTAAAGAATGACCATTTGTTGAATGAACTATATCTTATTCTTTGATGAATTTCATACTTCAGCGGCTATGAAATTTGAAGATTAAACGCGTCATTCCATATCACATGTTTAGTAGCATTTGAAACATAACTATCGTAAATTTCTATTACTTTTTCGGTAATTTGGTAAAAGAGCAAAGTGACCTGAAGTTTGTCCCATTATAACATTACTATTTGTTTAAATGATTTTATAATATATTTTACAACACTATAAGCATACAAATCTAATGAGAACTGTATTTTGCCTGCAATTTGCATACTATTTTCTCCTCATAAATATTATCTAGATAATTAAGCAAACAAGTAAGAAAGAGTCAAGATTTCTTAGCAAATGATGCAAAATATATATTTACTATACAAATAATCACTAGTGCTACATAACCAGTCAATGATATCTGAGGCTCTCCAGGATAATTGTATTGTATCAAATTTACTCTAGAGAACCGAAGTACATTTGACAGAAATATTGAGCGATAGCAATGTTTGTTATAAGTGGAAATTTATACTATTTAAGACAGTGCAATGATTTAATATTATATACAATTTCATTTTTTATTATTCCTAAGACGGGAGTCCAAGTCCTAGGATTGCTACAAATTTGTTGTAAGCTATAGAAGTTCCGATGATTAACATCCTTTCATTTACCGAATGCATTTAATTCTAATTGCATATCTCGCTAAACTAATTTGTATATAATTATATTCTAGTGCAAAAATTAAATAACTGTATAACATACATTCAGAGCTTGTCTGACACATAATAGTTAGTTGAGATTTCTACTCCTGCAACATTCAACTAGTAAACTGAACAGAATGTAAAAGCATAGGACGTTCATGTTGTGGAAATATATTCATAATGAGTTCTAGCTAGGAATTCTAGTCCCAAAACTATTAGTTAGTATTTCGTTTTATTTATTAATGAATGGGACACTTAATAAAATATATGAATTTTCCCCCTCTTTAACTTTATACTTATTAAAAACTACTGTAAGGAGTACTGAAATCTCATTTTTAACTAGAGCTAGGAAATAAAAGTCTCAATGAACAATACATACATTCAAATCTACGTTACCGATGTAACTCGTGAAGAATACATGTTCATTGTCATAGTAAAGCAACTTTCACCCGGTATGATGTTTATTCCCATGAAGGCTCGCTTTACAATGTTCTGGGTAACTAATTCGAACAGTGTGATTTATGGCTAATTTGTTTTCAGTGAGTTCAAACTTGGTCATATAAAAGTAAATTTTCCTTAATGTGGTAAAGACATTGAGCGTAGACTCGATGAGCAGTACATTCCTGGTTTGAGAAATTTCTTATCGTGGACTAGAACCTCCGTAATGAGGAACTTAGAGTCGTATGTCAAGGGTTGAAAATGATTCTTTAAAGGAATATATGGAGGTAATTCCCCGCACTATTTTGAGGGAAATTCATTTGTAATACGTTTTCAGTTCCAGCATTTCCGATCATCAGCACGGAATAACGAAAGTAAAAAAGGGGAAACTGTGTGCAGCATTAACTAATGTGACGATTGTACTGCGACGTGTGGAGAGTAGCAATATTCGTAAGTAAAGAATGAGTGGTTATACGCTAGTAAAACGCGAAACAATTTCCATAGCCAAAAGTAACACCACAAAAGGGTCTCCTGTAAGTATGTGGAATTAGATTACAAGTTCTAAGCTCCAGGTACAATGTGTACCGTTATCATGTACTATGCAGAAATCAAACAGGCTGTTGCGTAAAAAGCAGCCTTAATTAACCAGTAGAACAGGTCTTTTTTACACAAACAACAACGCTAAACCACACACGGCAAATGTTACGAAACAAATTAAACGCTCTTAGGTATGAAGTACGCACATTGTGACCTTCAAGTAGATTAAAGTCAGAAGAATATGAATTAGTTAAAATAAACTGAACGTACGACATCCTGCAAAATAAATATTAAAGGAAATTCAAAACGTACTGAATATAAAGCAAAGAAAAATAAAAATCGTTAAAGGAAATATCGGTTACATGAGCCATCGCCCAAAAGTGATGAATTTTTCTGGAGGAGGCAACACAATGCGCCCTAGACCGAAAAGGAAATACAGAGCAATTCCAAAAAATAGAATACTTATTAATAAAGGATAGAAGATCATGTCTCTATCTGATTTCGCTTTAGGTCTTAATTAGGTCATCTTCGTCGGACTCCTCTGTTAGAAACTTTTCAGCACGCTGACTTAGGTGCTGAACTTTACTGCCACAGGGTTGTATTTATGATCTACATAGAAGTTATCTAAAGAACTCAATGAATACTTCTTAACCTAACGTTTTGGTAACAGCATTTAGCTTTAGTAGCCATAATTAATCAGAACTAATATTTTAAAATAATATTGTTTATTCCTAGTTTCAAATCTAATTACGATATTGAATTTTCCCTCATTATATTACTTACAAGAATCTTGCTGTACTGCACTTGTGATTGCGCTGAGGGTTCGTTACTAGAAGGATCAATTCGGTAAATAAACTTAGAGCTTTTACTCATCAGGTATATCTTTCCCAAATAAATTGGCCCAAACTGAAATTTCAATTTGTTTATTTAAATAAACTGAGCTACCATTAAGTGTTAATAAAATTAGTTTTCTAAGTCATTACCTTCTTCTTGTGAAGAGGAAGTTAGAAACGTAAAAATATGTGTTCTCCAATTTTGATTCAGTGCCAGCAACAGATCTTTCATATGTTTAGTATCTAAAGATTGTGAAGAAATTTCCTCACACGATATATACATCGAGCTACAAAGCATCAGTATTTGAAGAGAGCATTCTAAAACCCACATTATCTTCTTTAGTGGAAATTCCTACAAAGTAAGATGAAATTATATTGTGTAAGGTTTTACTAATTTGACTTAGGATTATGAAATTTACACACACAGCTATACATAATGTCTGAGGAATTATGACCTTCAGCGAAAATTCTTTCAATGGGAGGTAATTGGGAGATAAATAAAGCGACTCCGATATTCATTTGGTGGATCTCAGGGAAATTAGCAAACTTCATTCAATATAGTTGGCAGCCTGTGCTGAACCTACGTGCCTCCCTGCTGCAATCCGAGTGTTTGGTATTGCCCTATAAATAAAAAAATGAAATCAATTAGAACCACAAAATAAGCTTTGTAACGTAGAAATTTTTGTATGTAGAGACACATTTCTAGTCAACAAAAAGTACTTTATTATGTTTTCATTTACTGTAGAATGAAGTGACATGATATTTCCATCCTTTAGGGGCAATGGATGCCACAATTACAAAATTCTTCACCGCTTTGTTGCGGAAATACGATTCTAATAGAAAATGCCTTTAAGCCACGTGTCTCAGTGGATTTTGAAATATGGTGCAATGCGAGAGTGAATTAATATAATTATCCTCATCTCAACTTCTTCTTGACAACATGGATCAGATGTCCTCACTTCTGCATGCATAACACTTGTTTGTATAATCCAAATAAGTTTCAAAGAGTTATTACGTTCATTTGACACATTTTAGCTAGTCTTCTATAGACGATCTCCCTTAATAGAATTTTAGGCGCTCAGCACATTCATTTTCAATGTCAGTAATGAAATCGTTATTGACACACAACATAGACGAATGTGAAGATGGAGATATGCGGAAGAAAATGATATGGTACGAATGCGTTTGGGGGATATTCCTCGGCGAACTTAAAGTTTCTTCCTGAGAGCTCAGACTTCTTTTCTATTAATCATCCACATGTGATGAAATCAGCTATGGGTAATCTTTCCGATACTTTTGGCCTTAGTCCAGTAGAAATAGGTAGAAATGAGTTCAATCATTCAGATTGATTTTCATCTGACAATATCCTTGATGTTGAAGATGTTTGCCGTAACATGCTACATTAATGTGTTACGTTACTTGCAAAACAGGAATAATCAAAGTGACCTACAAAATTTTATCTTAATTTTCAAATGTTTATTTTTATGTTGCCAATCTTTTGTTATAGGAGATCTTTGAGCATGAACATAGAACGCCACACTACAACAATCCTTTGATAATTGTGACAGTCTTGCATTTTGTAGTATGATGGTTACTACTATGTTCAAACTTAAGTCTGTTTCTGGTAAAAGCATGCCTTGTAGCTGGAAGTAAAATATCACCTACACGTTGTTCTAGTATAGCTACGTTCTCCAAATTTACAAAGCTGGACTCAAAATTACATTTGTACGTGAGCTGGACTATTAGTTGCGAAGTCATAATTTTTGTCCTCTCTCTTGCGTCCGTTAACCTTAAGGTTCGTAACCCTTCCTTATCTAACACAAAGATTTTTGACCTCCAGGCACCTAACGTAGTTTTGATCAAATCAAGCAACACTAATATAAACATTATCAGTGTCTGTACAACTATTATGAATCCATTCGTTTACACATATGTTCTAGCAATAGCACAACTTCTCTTTACACATGGAAACACAAAAATGTACATGCAATATTAGCTCTTTATGAAGAATCACCACACCCTGTTCCTAACGCATCCATCGTCGCCACTGTAAAGAATTTAAATAACCAGCCAAACCTTTTTCATTATAATTCAACTAAATCTCTTATTTCGATATTTT
The DNA here is from genome assembly GCA_022664845.1 of Lepisma saccharinum. Taxonomy (NCBI): domain Eukaryota; kingdom Metazoa; phylum Arthropoda; class Insecta; order Zygentoma; family Lepismatidae; genus Lepisma; species Lepisma saccharinum. The sequence goes on from JAGDQP010013914.1 coordinate 28,573, forward strand.
ATATCCAAACATCGTTTGAACAAAGTCAACTGCTCATGTCTATTAAAATTATTTAATTTCGAATTTGAATTTTACTTCTGGCCTAAAATGATTTAATATTTGAATCAGTTCAGACAAAACAATCATATTCCCTATTTTAACAATCGGATAATCAGTTCTCAGATAAGCTTACTTGGGGTTGAGTTTCCTTTCCTGCTTCCGTTATCTATATAAACGTCTTGGTCTTTCGCATAGTGAACTTTTGTCTTTAAAGATATTTTAAATTGCTCACAATATGTTTCAAATACCAAGCATCCTCTATAGAATGTAACATTAGCAGTTAGCACATTCATCTGGAGTTGTCGTGTCTGTTTTCTGTATGTATTTCTGTATGTCTGCTTTCTGTAGCCGTTTCACATTTGAGTCATTGTACCAAGGCTTGTACATTTGAGTCAGCGTGCATTTTTGCATGTGTTCTACAAATGTTCAATTCCTTGGTATCGATAGCATTGTATCGTTGGTTGTTTGTATGGTTCTACAGTATATAGACTCTCTAATACAACGAATTTGTCATTAAGTAGAGTTCTTTTCTTCTTGTGTACTCTCAATGGCTTTTTAGAAAACAGGCATTAATGTTTCTCAGTTTATCCATTATATCTTGATTTTTAGCGTCTATGAACAATTTCCGAATCACAAAGTTGATTGGTCTTTTATTTCGTGTTATTCCTGTTGTATACACTTTTTTCTTTTGATCAAAGAACGTCTTCAATTTATCCTGAGTATTTTTAATGATAATCTAAAATATTGTATCATACTTACTGGACTGTATTTCTGGTTTTGATTTAGAACCTGAGAATGCGTCTTTACAAAATTGTATGTATTTTCGATGCCGCAGATAATAATGGAAGTAGTTTAGTAAAGCCAGTCTCACTAAGTAATTGATATGTGATATGAGTTGTTGTTTTATGTAACAAGTATTCGTATTTTTCATGCTGAAATATATCTTCAAACTGGAGTGAGTCACAGGCATTTACTTTAACCTAACTTTTCTCACATATTCTCGTATATGGCTCATTTTACCCAAGTTTCAAGGTAACTTAAACATGCTGACATAGTTATTACACTTAACTTTATTTTAAAAGACACAGCACGCGCTGAATTGCTGAGTCGCTTTACAATAAAGGTAAGTGTAAAAATCTTGTCAACCTATTTTAATAATTTAGGTACGGACAGAAGGCCTCAATATAGCTATACGCACCAAGTATCAGATGCAAACTAGACTTTTTAATCTAACCTTAGTCCCTTATACCGGTATTTTTCAAACTTTTAAGGCTCAGAGACCGACAAACTATATGAAAAATATTGAAAGAAGGTGAATCTGCCAGTAATGTAGATGTTGATAAAAGTTGGAAAGATCCTCGCGTATCTTCAGATCCTATTATTTTAAAAAGAGAGAACTTGTAAGCTTAATTATAATTTATTTATGTCGAAACATAGTAAAAAAACTGTTTATTTAATGTACTAATATGGAGATGTCCATGTGTTTTACTACATAGATGCGTTTATAATTCACGTCCTTAATTGAGATGCAAAGTCGAGAAAGTAGTGAAGATTACAAGAAATGCTTGCCGATTCGATAATTTAATAGTAGCTCGGGTCCTCATGAAGAACTTTTCTCGTAATTTTATAGCGATTAAATTTTTCAATTCTCGATCTCGATTATTTCCTTTAAGAAAGCTTTTTATTCTTAGGGATAAGCTTATAAAAATTGTCGGATATCATAGGATTACAAGAAGGATAAAGAAGGATAGCTACTCCTTCATGTACAATGTTCCAGTTTAAGAGAATTATGAGAGGTTATAACCTAATATTGAACACAACGTGCTGGATAAAAGCGTAAATACTGCATAAGCGACATGTTAATCCTCATACAAGCTGTAATCAGCATTTCTAATCCAATTGAACATAAAACAGGGAGAGTCAATGGAATTCTTCAGACCTTTACGATTGCGAGTTGTGCAATGCAATGTTTCAGGTTTTTTATATTTTCCAGAGAATACAGTCGCTGTCATAACTATATACAGGTAGTAAAATATGTTTACACACTTTAAAACATATTATACTTGTGATACACTCCGAAACCACATTGGCTACAGTTTCAACGTGTATTACGATCGTCCAGCAATATATGTCGCAGATGATCCCTTTAAATCCAACAAAATGACGCATCGCTACTCTTTCATCAAAATATGCATACCTGTCTGAATAACACTGTGCCAGATCGTTGTATAGGTCGAAGAGTCGCAATTGAGATCCCCCTCGTTCACTTGATTTAACTCCACTTGACTTTTACTTGTGGAGGGAGAAACAAGAACGTAGCGTTCAGTTAGAAAACCAATATCACTAGCGAAACTGTGGAACAAAACTGAAAAGGGTTGTAAAACAATCTCAGTGGCTACTATGGAAAATATCACTTTTGTATGTGAGGTAATTGAATCGAAATGGTATGTGAGGAAATGGAAGTTTTCCTTAAAACAAAGGAAAGTTACATGCGGGAGAGAACTGAATGTTTTCAAGCATGGCATGAACGCTATAATAACGCATACATTAGATTTGACCATGTATCATCATTATACCCATGAGCAATGGCTAGGAAGTCATTTCCTACTGGGAAGTCCATTTTTCTCAGGGTGTATTTTTTAAGGTTTTAGATCCACAAGATTAACATTTCTATTCTTCCAGCTAGTTTCTGGACACCGTAGAGTTTATATGGAAAAAAGGATGAAACGGGCCTGCAATAGCATAAAGAAAGAAGGTAGTTTCAAGATAACACTCTGTACCCTCAATTACAAGAATCTAGAAGGAAAGGGTAGACATTTTTTAGTATTTATAAATTAGGAAGTTCAAAATGATGGACGGCCTAATCAAGGATTATGTCAATTGTTTCTTGAAAAATAAAACGAAACAAGTGACTTTCCCTCCCACGTTAAGACTGAGAGAAAACCAGCGCATATATATATATCTAATTAAGCTGCATATAAGAGAGTAACTTTTGGTTATGGTAAAATTGCTCATAATTGAGAGCTGTGGTATCTAGCTAAAGTCTTTGAATTCTCTGTTTGTAAACTGGAGGAAGAGGACATATTTATCACAGACCAGAGTTGTGACTGATGCGTTGCGGTTTCTGGAAATAAGCCGTCTTTGCTTTGTCTGATGTGATTTTATCGAACTTTATATCGTCATGGGATAGACTTAGACTGTATGAATTACTTACTACAGTTAGTATTAAGGCTAGTTTATATGATGACACTTACTGTGATGAATGTTGCAAAAAAGGAACCAACCACTCAGGATTCCTACTGGTATGTATTTCGGTGAACTAACAGATGAGACGGAACCAGAGTGGGAGATTAGGAAGTTCATAGGATTGGAACCCTAGAAAGAATTACTGTAAAGAAAAATAACTTATGGAGCAGAGATAAATTCATAGACTATGGTGTATGAAATTAAAGTTTCAAATATCATAGCAATTAATGATATGCATTGACATTTTCCCCACAATATAAGAATGTTGAGAAATAAGGAGAAATTGTATTTAGTTAAGAACAAAATTCGCTTTGAATAAAAGAGAACCATAAAATTGATTTAAAATATTTCAATAATATAGCAACTACTGCATTACCAGAATTTGTAAAGTTTGGAATCAATTAAGAACGTTATTCCCTTTTAGCTCTGCCGTTACACTTCTTTAAGAGCCTAAACAGGTAGACCTTGAAGTATTTTTGTGACCAACGTCATATTATACTGAATGATGAATTGGTAGTATGGACTTTTAATCAGCAGATTACTTATGTTGTTAGAGTGTGTTCCATTTAACAGTCACAAACATCCAAAACCCTGTGTTTAATTGTGTTATGTTATTGAAAACGCGACTACGAGATCAGAGCGATGTCGGGATGTTAATAGAACTTTTGAATCATTTATTATTATAAGTATGGCTTGTCATGGTGTATGGCGTATTATGTTAGTTTTTAAGGATGTTGGACTCATTTCAAGAATCTTAAATGGAAAAGGTAGTATGGCACAACAAATGAGGCGTAGTTTTTTAGAAATGTTAGTACCAATTTGAGAATTTTATTTAAACATTCGTTGCTAATAAACAATTAATTACAGGTGATGAAACACTGGCCTCATCTATAAATTTCTCCTTCACATCAAACCTAAAACCATTTTCCATATGAAATTTTCAATTTACGCTTCCTCGAAGATGGCTGGTAGATATTAATCTAAGGACAGAAATAATCTTCCTTTCCGATAAAGTGCTATGCAATGTTTCATAGTTATTCCTCCTTTACTTCAGAACATAGAATTATTTGAGTTTTTTTTACTTTGGGCTCGCCTTCTACATGGAAGGTGATAATTTGACGCGCAATGCCTCTAATAACAAGTGTCGGAAATGTTTCACCAACATCCCCAAATCTCCCTAAACTTGTGCAATCGTGTCTCGAATTGGGCACAGGAGGTCAACTTGTCTAAACTGTAAAAATATTTCAAAAAGTGATAGAGTTTCAGTTTTGCTTCTCATCCGTTCCAGTGAGACTGACTTAATATATGTAGAGCACTACAATTCATTTAATGATGAAATAATTATTAAACTACAAATGTAAAGTCAATATCTTTCTCTTTTCAAAATTATTTTAATGAAGTTTGGATTTATATCTGTTAAAAATTATAATAAAAAATATTTAAATAATTTTCAGTAGCATTTGTGAGATTAAGGTATTAATTTTATTTGAGAGAAAAATAATATTTGAATATGGCAACCTTTATGGAAATAGAAAAAAATAATGACACCTTTATAGTTCTAATTTGAATGTTCACTTTAAGGCCTTTAGGCAACTATGGCTTAGGCCATATGGATGATGATGTGATGAATTTGTGGAATGCTGAAAGTAGGAGGAAGCGGAAGCACCCCGAGAAATCCCACGCACACGGTGTTTGTCCTCCACAAAGTTCACATTTTTTATTTCGTTTTATTTGCAACAAACCATACTCATCTACAACTCTTTAACATAAAAAATAATAAAAATGTTAGATCTTAACAACACTAAACAGAAATAATCTCACCTTATTTACATGATTGTTTGTCTTCCCCTTTTTGCTTATTGATTTGCCCTTTTTTGTCTCGTTCTGGACCTGAGCTCCTCACACATAAAAGGCCCTAAAATTATTACCACATAAAGGTTGTTTGTGCGCTACATTCAAAATATGATATTATTCTACTAAATATTGTACATAGTAAATGACATCGGTAATGTATGTGTGATTTAATATTATGTCGGTGGTTTGCATAGTCGTCCAAAACATATTTCTTCTTTCGGCCCTCGGAAATACTTTAAAGACAAGAAGTTGATGATTTGTTCGACCGTATAATTAGTAAAGAAATCTCTAGTAATTCTGTTCATTGTTATTTTATATTGTTTCCAAATGTCTGCTGCCTGTCCACATGTCATTACTCGTTGTACTAAATTGTCCTTCTTCTGACACTGTGCACAAACGTCATTATGAATAATATATTTTGAAACAGCCGTTCTATATAGGGCCAGAATTGATGGTTAAGTTGATAACCAAGTCTATGCAAATCGTCTAAGTTCTTCCAAATTTTGCAAATTATTGACCAGTTTTCTTGTGGATTAGATCGTTGAACTAAAAGCTTTGGTAAACGCCTATTTTGACTTAAATATTTATATACACTTTCACAGACCACTGTTCCATCGGAAGTTGAATGTGTATAACATGCGTAATTTCGTTCATATAGTCAGTCAAGTATGGAAGATTGTTTACCAATCTTGCATATTGATAGGCATCGTTCTCTCAATTTGAGGACACAATGCCTCTATTAGTTGAGAGAGAAAGGACTTGGAATTAACACATAACATTTGAATGGTACGATGTAGTACCAGTGCTTCATGGTCCAGTTATGTAAATTTAAACCTATAACTTTGATTGCAATGTGACAAGTATTTCTATGAGTTCGAAATATATGCGATTGCCCCAATAGCCTAACCGTTCATTGCGCAATAATAGCCTGTGTTTTTTATGGTAGTGGAAATAATTACAGGACATGCGTTGCCTCACTTAAAATATAACAATTTATGAATTGTGTACGGGCTAAAAGCGTTTGAAACATCCCATGTAGTTTTTAATTTCACTAATTATGCGTTGAGATATATTTTGCGCATCAATGGCTTTGGTTTGTATAATTTTGGCTGACCATCATATTGCTAAATAATCGATGCTATTGGAAACCCTACCACATCTTTGATATGTGTCCATGTTTAGAGGATTCACTAGCAACATTTGCCTTTTTCCTTATTTATTTCTGTTAGATTGTTGGCTGAACTGCGCCGATAAATTGTTTGTATTTCTTCCTGTTCTGACTGTGTTACTCATGTCGCGTCATCGACGTATCCCAGTACATTAATATCAACATTATTGTACCGAATACCCGCTAAATGTCTTTTAATAATCGAACTAATGGCGTTGATGCCAAAGAAAACAAGTAAGGGGAGAGACTGGTCTTGACTGACGCCTCGTTCCATTAAAAATGCCGTTAAAACCCGTTGATTAACCTGCAAACTAATCGTCCGTATTTTGTACAGGTTGTTTAATAAACTAATCAGCTATACAGGAATATTCATGGACCTTAATACTTGCAGTATGTATTGTATATTTAACGTGGAAAAAGAGTCACTAAAGTCCCCTGACAAAATTGAAAAATCCCGATCTAATTGCAGTTCAAATGCATACAACAGCTCTCGTAAAGTGGCGATCATCATTTGAATTGATTGAGTATTGGTTACTCCACCCTGACTATCATCTGTCAAATAATGCATGTGCGGTTGCACTTGTAACATTATAAACTTAGTCAGTAATTTATAATATACATTTAACAAGGAAATTAACCTACACTTTTAAAGCAAATTTTTCACTTTTGAGGGGGGTGGCATTAAATGCCATTTGAATGCGCGAAAGGTTGTTCGACTGGTCGATCCTTTAAAGAGTATACTGGTATAAATAAATTGCTGAATTTTAAGTACCATCGTACCCCACAACCGTCCCTTCGGGGAAGTCCCTCTTTTCATCTGTTGTGAGGATCGTAAAGTTCTTCTTCGGTGAACGGGCCTGATATCTCTAAGCTGACTTGTGGCTTCAAACGCCGCCATACAGGAACCTTAGATAAAACGTCTGATTACCAATTGATTAATGTTGATAAAAGGCTTTACACTTCGCCCTAATGATTGAATATATATCAGCACCGGTAACATCGTTTCCGGAACTACCAGCATATTTTTTAAAGATTTTAGTTTGCGCCTCTTACGTCCATTAATGAGATATGGATACAGGGGTTGTTCGGGTATTCCTATTTGTTTGAGTTTAGATCTTGCGATTAATCATTCGGCCCGCTTAGCGTGTAGTTTTCTCAACACGCTTTGAGTCTGTTTGACCTGGATTAACCAGATGGGGTCTTGTTGGAGTAAATCGCTACAATAAGATAACCTCTCGTAGTAATACTGTTGTTGGTGCCTTTGTGCCTGCAGTAATTGTTTACAAACATATCTCGTTTTATACATAAGGTTATTTTTATATTAACCCACCACTTTTGCAAATTTGTCTGACAACACTGTTTCGTAAGAAAGTAATTCCAAATGTTATTGACTAATAATTCATATTCCGGATTATCAAGAATTGCTTCATTAAATTTCCAAGTGAAATGTCGCACTAAATGCGTTTGGATAATACCTTGAAACTTAGCTACTAACATTACATCATCTGAATAAATAAGCCTTTCTAATTTAACGCTATGTATTTTATGGCGAAAATGCTTGGACGCAAAGATCATATCTATGCGCGAGTTACGGAATAAAAAAGTGCTGCTGGGCTGATGAAACCGGAGTTCTCGACACACATCCAATAACTTAAATTCTCTAAATATCTATTGCAATCCGTGACTTACGTTCCTACCTGACGTGATATCGTCCCTACATGGTGTTGCATGCATATAACATAGCATAATAATAGAAAAGTTGAACTATTTTTGTAGCTCAGGTCCGACAACATTATGAAAAAACCTTTCGCGTTCGGTGGCAAAATGGGAGCCACTTTTAGCATAACATTCGATAATCACAACATTTTTAGCTTTAACTGATATTAATCTACCACTTTCATGTAAAATTTAGTCTGCGTAAATTAAGTCATATCTCACTAAAAGTGAGGAACGAGTCGGAGTTTCTATATTGCAACTTGTAAGAGTCTGATAGTTTGTAACATTCCATTCACGAGCCGTAGTTTCTAGTATCGCAAGAATTTATATTACATTGGGCTCTAATACTCCCAGAAAAGTTTCAATTTTAACTGCATTTTCGGTTACACATATATTGAAATGTAGACCGTGAACGTATGAGGTCCTTAGTTCATTTGAGTACTACTCCAAAAGAGACTAAAAAGTAAAACGTGTAGCACAAACATGATAGCACTGTACTAGCTGTTCTATATATAAATCAGAAAAAGTATACACCTTTTCACCAGATATGCTAGCCAAGGGTCGTCTGTATTTACTTACTCCCGTCACTGACTTGTTTGATCACGTGCAACCGCACGCTGTTCCGGGCTTCCTGCATTTCCTTTTTCACCAACTATAGTTTGGGACCGGGAAGAAAGGCACGTTCTAGCTTCCTTTGCCTTTTGCTTCTTTAATGACCGCACTTTTGATTTAGATAGTTTCCAACTAGCTTCTTCTTTCTACCGTTGCTGCTTGCTACTTTATCGGTTCTCTGATTCCACTGTTTCTTCAGACGACGATAGTGACGAGAATCTACCTTAAATCAGAGTTTCTGTTTAACTACTCGTCTCACCCAGAGAGAGCCGCCTAACTCCGCTCTCTTGCCCACTACGTTGTTGTCCTTCTCTCACTAAGTCACTGACCCCCACACATGCACTCGTATTAACAATCTCTGAAGTAAGGTGGGGCACTTCTACTACGGAATTGCACTTTGCTCTACCAAATCAAATGCCATAGCCTGTTTTCTGTTCTGGTACTTCCACCACCGTTTCCCCTTCTCCTGTTTGTTGCAGAGCTTCCGCAGCCACTACTCCTTGTTCTGAGTCTGTCTCCTGAGGGAGTTCAGGGTTAGCAAGCGTCTATGAAATATTGGTAACTGATGGCTGCCACGGTGCAGTTAACAGAGGAAAAAGTTTCAACATTAAAGGGTATCGGCTGCTCTGACTTAAAAAAATAGAGTTCACCGGGTAAAAGATCTTTGACACTTGGGATACTGTTCCATATTTCCTAAATACGTGTTTCACCAACTCTTCTTGAATTTCTAAGGGTATGCACTAAGCCGATATCACAGTAGTTTCACTTTGTTGTAAAGATATTTGTAATTGGGTACTTTCGTTTTCATTCACATACAAAAAATTACATTCACTGCGTTCTAATGCTCTTTTCGCTACTTGTTTAGAAGTAGATTTTAAGAAACAAGCTTTGTAGTAAAAGTCTAGTTCGACTGAAAATATATCCTCTAAATTTAGATGTAAGTCTCGTCTAATAGCGTCGTATATCCTTTCCAAGTTTAAGTTCGTAGTAACATTACTTAATTAGATTCTCAATGTTTTCGTACGTTTATATCCTGGGCTAGCCGAAAAAGCTATAACAGTACTTATAGTTAATTTTAATTCACAAGCCTGTGCGAGCACACAAAACTGTATGGTACTTTACACTCACTTGCCTAACTCGGTATAGCCTCGCAGAGCACGAAACCCAGACCTCCGCGCTCAAGCGTTACTCGACTGGTTCTGACATTGCATGAGCAGGGGTCGATCCGACGACCCCTAGCATCATAGGTGAGAGTCCTATGAACTAAGCCACCGCGACCTTTATAGTTTGACTCAATAGGCAAGAGAGAAGTATCCAAACTTATTTAAGCTGTTTACCAAAGGTTGTAATGAATTTGGAATGATTCGAACATAGGGTACACTGCTCTTATGATAGTAACATTGATAAGAGTAATTTATCTTAACACTAATATTTGAACAGCGAGTTTTGAACTGTTTGCAAAAGAAATTATTTTGAATTTGAAATTTTATTTATGGCCTTTAGGCATCTAAGACTCAGGTCGGGTAGGATAATTGATTGTGGAAGTTGTCGACCAGGGCCTGTGTTCAAGGTTCCATCCCGCCATTCAAACAATGAAAAGGAAATTGCTGTTTACGTAAATATGTTAAATAGCAACCATACAAAAATGTGCATTATGGTACCCACAAAAGTAGAAGGAAGCACACGTAACAAGGAAACATGGTAGATCATATTGGCCCGAATATTGTAGATGTAGCTATAAATTCTGGGGCAATAAGGACAAAATTTGTTACCATCATCACATATATATGTTTTTAATCTTAAAAAATTGAAAGTAATCAAACATCTGAGAATAATTCGATCATTTACGATTATTCAAAACATTCAAATGAACTTAACAATACAGAGTGGTTTGAAACTGGACTATTTATCACAGCATGTCCTTCACAAGTTATTCATATTCTGAAAACGGAAATCCGAAAGTACGTTCAGGAAGCTACGAAGCAAAAGAAGTTGCACTGTAAATCTGATACAAAAATCCAACCGTGGATTACTATCTCTATTATAAAATCAACTAGGAAAAAAGACATACTTTTTAAAAAATGTTAAAGGCCTTTTAATCTAAAACTTCAACAAAAATTCAAAATGTACCGTAATATACTTAAGAAACTTATAGAAAAGGCAAAAAAGGAACAACTATTTTATGGAAAATATGTTGCGGGTGGGGTCGGACATAAGCATGAAATGGAAAATAAATTTTGCTTTAAATTGAAACAGAAAAAATGAATACACGGAAATACATATTACTGATGCATGCAGGAACATTATTAAGAATAGAAAGCTAATGAATTTAATACCTATTTTACAGATATTGGTAAGAAATTTGCTGTCAACACTACCGGTTACATTCGGAGGGACTATATGTTAAATAAAAGTATAAAACAAATACAGTCAACAATATGTCTCTGAAACCGAAATAGTGAACATATTAACTCTGAAAAACAAGTCAAGTTTGGGATACGACGGCATAAGTACAAAAGTCATAAAAACTGTAGTATTAGTCTTGGCATCAGTTTTGCAACATACAGTTAATATGTTATTAACTACAGGTATCTTCCATGATAATTTTAAAATTGCTAAAATGATTCCCATATATAAAAGCGGTAACAGAAAGACATAACAAATTACCAGCCAGTATCGATTCGTTTTTGAAAAAATACTTCTAACTTGACTAATATCATTTCTTGAAAAACAATATTATTACTCTTGAACAATATGGATTTCAAAAAATAAATCCACACAACTAGCTGTAAATAGTATAGCAAATTACATTACTGGAACGCTTGACTAAACTAACTACATGATTGGAGTCTTCATAGACTTTAACAAGGCATTTGATATGGTAAACCATAACACATTTCTACAGAAACTCCACTGTTATGGTCTACGAGGCATAACACACAAATTGTTAAATAGCTATCTTCAAAACTACAATCAATATAATATGTTAATAACATAAAATCATTCCTATCATCGGTGAATTGCGGAATTCCACAAGGTTCTATTTTAGAACCCTTATTATTTTTTCTGTATATAAATCATCTACCATCATGCCTAAAAGGCAGTAAGTATTTATTATTTGCAGATGACACCGTGATTTCTAATAAAGGTTCTACATTAAAAATTCTACAAATGCCATGAACAAAGATATAGAAAACCTCTCTAACTGCTTTCGATATAATGAACTTACACTCAATACCGATAAAACTAAATACATCTTCTTCAGAAATAGATAAAAAATGAAAACACTGTTTAGTATCCCACCACAATCGGTTAAGACAAAATAGGTGTTGCGAACAACATAAAATGTCTTGGTGTGTGGTTTGATGAAGTTTTTTCATGGGATAAAAACTGTTCAGAAATATTTGTATAAAGATAACTATTCACGATGGAATATTACGTAAACTTGGTAAGATATTTCCGGAATATATAAAATCTATACACCCAGTATAGATTACTATGCCTTCATACACCCATACCTATCGTACTGTATTGAATCCTGAGTGATTATAGTGAAAAGCGCCTCATAGCGTTGCAAAGAAAGCCGTTAGACTAATAAAGAACGCAGAATATCTCGTGCACTCAATACCCTTATTTAAGGAACTACAATAATTAAGGTTGCAATACCTATATAAATACAACATAGCAAGTCTAATGCACAGCTTAGTGTCGAAAACCATATATATTATATCAGTGGACGTATCACAAATCTTGCATGAGATATCGACAAGGGCAACAACGGATAAGAAGACCAGACCACGTCTTAACTACTGGCTTCATAGGATCATTTACAGAGCTGCACTGATTTGGACTACTTTCTCTAAAGATATTAAAAATAAGACATATTTACTGTTACAACATGCCCTAAAGAATATCCTGCTGAAAAACATGCATTAGGCCTCGAGAGATTTTGCACTTAAAGTTTTAGTATATATTATTATGAAAATAAGAATATCTTATAAAGATTTAAATAGATTGTATATTTAAACTTACCACAGATTACCTGTTTTTTGTTTTTGTTTTTTGTCGTAGCGTCGCTTGTTCATTGGTCGGTGCATTTATATCTTCCTATAAAATCAATTGTCATCACTTGTTAAAACATAATTTTTAGTTATTCATGAATTATGTATTTAAATTTAATTTACATAATAATAGTAATAGTAGCATTTATTTTACGTAAATAGTTATTTCAACGATATTAAGATTATATAGTTATGTCCTGGTACCTTGAGAGATCATCCTAAGCAATTTGAACTTAACATTTTAGTTTTACATAAAACTGACCACAAATCACTAGTTTTTTGTGCCATTGCTTTACTTGAACATTTGTACGCTCATTTCTATCATTGTGTAAATACTATTGCCATCATTATTGTTACATTATTTTTTCGCATTTTGTTGGTATTTGCATATATTTTCTATTAACCATGAATTATATGTTTAAATTTCATGAAAATAGTAATAGAAAAAGTATGTGATTTCATGTAAATAGATCTTAGTATGACTTTATGCCCTTGTGTAATTCAAACGTATTTTACAGTTCAATAACTTGTAGTGATTATTTTAAAAATTACCAACAAATTATAAAGTGCCTCTTGTTTTTGGTATTACGGAAAGGAGAATCCAATAACGGCAGTAGCTAGGATTCTCCTGTAATCCGAAATTTCTAATTAAATTGTAATATAATATTGAGATTAATAAATTGAATTGTTTGACCGAAGAAAAAAACATTAAAAACCTCAGTGAGGATGCTACCCCAACAGTCTACCACTTTTTATGTTTTTATCCCAATCGGATTTTAGTATGTAATATTCTCAACTATTTCTAAACTGTGCATGCTGTTGTATGTTAAAGCGCACTCACAAACATACATGCCTGGAGTGGGCATCCAAACCCACGAGCCTTGAGTCGACGGACTACTGAGCTAGACCGCTCGACCACCCGAATCGCCGCCACTGAGCTATGGCTGCGTTCCCTTTGGTATGTGCCACATTAAGTGAATTGATAAAAATGACAATTTCCATCTCCCTTGAAGAATAAAATGCATGTGTAATTGATTGAGAAAGAGAAACACTGTCTGCTCATTGACAATAGTGGAGAGGTATTGAATAGTCAGTCTTAGATATTTATCAAATGATATGAGAACTATAAATATGATGTATATGAACATATATACATTATATCTTTCGTCGAGCAATAGCTAATGACAGAAGGTGCTACATGTTAAGACTCACGGAAACAAAATCATGCTAGAAAGAGATTTATAACAATACGTTATCCAGAACCCACATTTCATTCAATCGGAATATGCTAAACGCAAGCATAAAGATAATTAAACTAAAAAGGCCAAGGTCAATATATTTACACCAGCAAAGAATAGATGATTTAGGATGCAATCCTGTTGATGGCGACCGTTCTGGATGAGATGTACCCGAGCATTGCTCTCAATTTCACTCAATCAATGCTGTAATAATAACTAAAATACATATCAGAATGAGTACCTTCCTAGAATGTCTTCCACTATTTTGTGCATAGTGATAGAAGTAATCCTCAGATCGATTAGTGCCTCAAACCTTTAATGTGTACATAGCAGATATACGTTGGAGGTATTTGGAACGAAAGGGATTCAAGTGCACTTAAAACACAATGTACAAAATTCAAATTACTCTAATTATTCTTAACACAATTTTAAGTTGTTCCCAGCGCAAAGTATATCGATACGTTGAAAACGGATTATCTCTACCGTTTCTAAGTGCTTCAGGCTTTACAGTATGAAAATACGAAACGGTAGTTACATTTATTCAACTTTAAAGATCAAGCAACTTTCGAATCTGAAAAAAGAATCATCTTATTATTTTTACATTATTTTTTTACGAACATGGGTGTAGCTTCTTGTATCTTAATACCTAATATGGATTTGCCATTTCGTACTTTCATATTATACACAGAATAAGAAGTAACGAGTGAGAGCCACTTCGCAGATGAATAGAATAAGACAGAAAAATGTTTACTTCAGTGTTTGTAGAAAACCACTTTGTCTCCTACAAATGTATCTACAAGTTTATATATTACTTGCAATTACTCATAATCATATATAATGGGGTGGTGTTTTACAAATATATCAATACAAATACGATGTGTAAACCGGTATGTTTGTAAATCAGTGGGTTCCTGGTGCATGCGCCTGATGGATGCAGGCTTGCCGTAATAAAAATAGACAATCCCAACATTCTCCTGGAGGAAGTGATAGAAAATTACATTATTTTTCTATTGCGTCTAAAAATATTTATGGCAAGTTTTCTGCTGGTATATCTTACGTACTGGAAACAATTTGAAAATCCAATTTTATATAAAATAGGTTGGTAACACTCATAACTGTTGTGTTTGTGGACGTTGACACCAAAATAATTGCCTATTGTTTTGAATAATGTTTATGCAAAGTTCTATGTGGATACGTCGAACAGTACAGGAAAAATTCTAAAAATCATTTTAAAATAATAATAATAGTAAGTAGTAGTAGTAGCAGCAGCAGTAGAAAGATTCGTAGTATTAGTATTTCCTTTAGCATGCCTCTCTGTCTTGCTAAATGTCCTTGAAATATGTAATACAATATTGCAATAGGGCCTTGTGCGTTCAAGATTTACCCACTGACTTGAAATTGATATAATGTCATTGTCATAATGAACAGCGTGAAATATAGGTGTAGCATAATTTGGTATAGAGTACCACACAACCTTTACAATTGAATCGGTCATTGTTAAAATGGTGATATGTGCTATGCATTTTTAATGTCACATATCCTTTTTGAACAATGACCAAATCAATTAAATAGTTTCGTAATTGTCACCTGCTTAAAACGAGCTTTCTTAACATTATTTTACGAAGGTTATGATAGTGTGATTTGAGTTAACTCTCACACATGCAAGCATGCATGAATCAAGATGAGACTTGATAGTTTCGGTATTTTCATAGTTTGGATTCATACATTTAAAATAGTTTTAAAATGCATTGCCAATGGATCAGAATGGTAAAGTACATAACACGGGTTGAGATTTTGATATCCTTTTTACTGCTAAAGAAGTTTCGATTGTTAAAAAGAAGGAAAATAACAGGCGAGACAATAATTGTCTGGCTTCAAATGCCAATTTTGTGTTTGTATACATTCATTCTCTGTCTTCTTACATCTGTATATTAACACGATCGACTTCTGTGCGGATTGCGTTACATTGAATGTAAAGATTTGGAACACTCGCTACCAAAACTCTCTGTCCAGTTTATGGAGGCTCTCGAGCTCGTTTAGGACGTTAGTAATTCAATCAACTAATTGAGTAGCGTAATTGTGATGTTCGTGTTTGAAGCGAGTTACTAAGAAAGCCCAATTGTCATCGTACAGACTAAACTACTTATCTATATAGTAAGAAAATTGTCTGTTCAGCGATCCTTTACCATGAAACCACATATATAACCGTTAAACATACAGTATAATCACATGAGTATCTAAGTAACTAGCTAACTAGGAACTAGCACTATGGTTCACGCAACTCAGAAGTTCATCGTAGTGTGAACAAACATTCTCCACAGCAAGAAACAGAAAACGTTAATTCCATTCAAAATCGTCTTATGCAGACTAGCATCACAATATATTAGATCTACTACTCGTCAAGCAACGCAAGATATGAAAATATAAAACATAAATACGTAGTTTTAAATTCAGGTTTTCAAATCGAGGTCTGTTGTTGGTGTTCACTGTGGGGATTTTCAAGGTTACATCTTTTTCTTCCTATTTGTGATTATTAATATTTAATTAATAAACAAGAAGACCAGGGGATGTTTGACTATTTATTGGTTTTAAGAAAACATGATTCTATTAAAAGAGAAGAACTATACAATATCGTGGTACGATTCAGATTTGAAGAAAAAATGATTAAGCTTCTAAGCATGTGCCTTAGCGACCTCGTAAGGAGAATACGTTTAGGTAATAAATAATATGTTACATGGTTTTGAGATTCGTAGCAGCTTAAAACATTCAAGGCCTTGTCACCACCACTGTTTAACTTTGAGTTACAATATACTGTTCTACAAATAAAAGAAAACAACAAGGGACTAACATTCAACAGCTTGAACCGAAGCTTCGTATACGTGGATGACGTACGGTATATTTAATACTGGCCGATACAGATGCACCATCTTGAGATATACTACAAAGCAGGGTTACCACCTGTCTTGAGTTTTGCCCAGATGTCCCGCCTCCCCATTCATTGTTCATCTCGATTTAAACGTTTACAGTTGACACACAAAGGGTATTTTATTATAAATATTTTTATAATGGTATAGGAACAAAATTACACATATTATTTGTGGGATATAATATCGTGCTTCTACAACAAAAATGCACCAAGCATAAAAATATTTTTCGGGAAGGAGAAAACAGCTTATTATATACATTTTTATTTATTTCCTTACATATTTTTATTTAGTTAATTTTTGGCTTTAAAAGTTAAAAGTAGCTTATTAAGAGAAAAAGTTTGCACTTTTCTCTTTCCCATCAAATTACTCTTAGATTTCTAATGTGTGCTCGGCACTTTTTTGAAGACACAATATAGATGCCTTTGTTCCACACACCTATTCCAAAGGTGTCATGCTGCAAAATATCACTATATCTAAATAATAAACATACTTTCAATTTTTTTTTAAAAAATATACCTTACTTTATTTCTGAATAACGGAAAACAAATAGTAAACACAGGGAACAGAGTAAATGTTTTTGAAAAGTGAGATGCTAAGCAAATGGAGTTACTAGGCGCCTCCCCAGGTGGCGGATAGGGGAATGCCGACCAGATATGGTGGGTATCGGAAATATTCCGGGGCGGACCAAAACCAGTACTGCTGCCTTGCAGTTAGTAGAGGGATCTACAAAGGCTAGGGGAAGATAATCCCGAACAAAAATATCATGGTGAGGGGAAGCAGCATCACCATTACCACTCTAAGGCTGAAGATGAATGACATCGGCAAGGCTCAGAGATAGACAGAGGACGACATCTTGAATGCCTACCTTTACTGCGAGGTCGTAGAGCTGACAACTCTACACCGCTAAAACATGTCAAGAAATAGTAACAGATGGTTCATGGATTCTCCTGGGGTAAAATATTCCGGAGGTAAACTAGTCCCTCATTCGGATCTCCGAGCTGGGACTGCTTCAGGGGGCTCTATGAACAGGATTAAGAAAGACCTTAGAATAGGAACGTGGAACGTATGAACATTATACCAAACGGGCGCTCTTCAGGTGGCGGTACACGAGACCGAGAAGTACGAG